>JAAXYW010000421.1:0-38209 GCA_036851895.1 Orthonychiurus folsomi | reverse complement strand
TAATTGAATGTGGTGCAGCTCCGGGAGCATGGAGTCAAGTAGTTGTGGAAAGAATTAATAGTGACAGCAGCGGTTAGTGCTTTTTTGATTTTACGTACAAATTAGCGCTAATATTTGAGATAAAATAGGCGTTTTTATAAAATTCTTAAATTATTTTGTTGCACAGACCCCGACAAAAAGGTTGGAAAATTGATTGGGGTTGATTTGCTTCCTATCGCACCACTCGCTGGGGCGCATTTTCTCCCTTTCTGTGATTTTACAAATCCCGAGACACAATTGCAAGTCCAAGAAGTATTATTTCGAAGTGGTAATGCTAATTCCTCGGAAGAGGATAAAAGAGTAGTTGATTTGATACTGAGTGATATGGCTCCCAATGCGACTGGAGTTCGGGACATGGACAGCACTCGGATATGTAATCTGGTCAGATCAGTTTTAGAATTTGCGTGCCAATTCGGGAAACCTGGAAGTCATTTCCTGGCAAAAGTTTGGGCTGGAAGTGAAATGAAGAGCCTCGAGAATGACATTCTTCAATGCTACAGAAGTCTTCAAAGTGTTAAGCCCAAGTCCAGTAGGGAAGACTCGTCCGAATTATTTATTTTTGCAAAATCAATGAGGAAATTTGATTCAGGATAGCACACAAATATGTATTTGCAACTGCGTTTTTATTTAATTTTTTAAAAGATTCCGTTGGATAAATAAAAATTAAATCAAACAGTTCTCTAATAATTTTCGCATGTGAATTCCCACTGCGGCAATTCCAATTGCGGTGAAATGCGCCGAACAAACTTCATCGTTGTTGACTTCTAGGAGCGTGTCTGATTTTTTATGCCGAATTGACCCAAATTCTAAGCTAGGTGATTTTTCAGCAGCCTCCATATTTTGCATTTCAAAATTCAGAAAGCAATTTGAATTTCCACTTCTCCAAGTCAAAATGTTTGCCAACCAGTCGCGTCGCAGAAATTGTTCATACCCCAGCAGACTACATACCACAACTAACAAAAAGGAGCTATTTCAATTTATCATTTATAAATAATAAACAAAAACAAACACATTTTAGAATATGCTTTACCTTGTTCAGTGAATAAATCGCGTAATTCCGTTGGGAAATTGTTTTTGTGTATGTGGTTTGCTTCTCGCCAAACCTGGCTACACAAATCATCTGCGAACTCTTTCCAGCCAACTTTGTCTTTGAAAATCAAACGAGAAAAACACCCTCTCTGCGGATCCCAATAAATTAGACCATTTCTGTGCATTAGAATGCTATAAATAATTAATTACGACTGCTAACCTGCTTTCCAATAATAAGGTAAATGACTTGATGAGTGAGGGAATACTGTAACAGAGGACGCTTCAAAAATAGTCTTGCACATCTTTCAGTAATTTGACAATTTGCAAAAAGTTGTGCAATGCAAGTATCGGAAACAGTTTCATTCAGTGGTTCGGCCTTCCGGAAGTCAATTTGCTCCTCAGCTACCGCCGCCGGTGTCTCGGAGAACTTAATTGTTCTCCAATCATACAAATCTGGTGATTCCCACAACCCAGGAGAAGTTATCCATGGAATTGTGTCTAAAATATAGTTGACTACAATTATGTATTTGCAAACAAAAGACAAAATATATGCCAAACTTACTGTGTTTCTCCCGTTCCTCTATGTTCGGATTGTTTCGAACACTGTTGAGGATGTTTCTCGTCAACATTGCAGATTTATAAACCAGCTTCTCAAGAAAATTGCGAAGCTTTGGTGGCAGCCGGAAGTTGGAATTCAGAAGTAATTCAAGTTGACCTTTTTATAGAGTAAATTGTCTATTTTTAGTTTTGCATTGTTGCATTTAGACCAAAAGCTCAAACAAACCGTTAAAAATATTACCTTCAAGAATTCTAGTCCCCACCGCAGCATCTAAAACTAAGTCAGCTGAATGAATTTCAAAGAAATTTAATGCTCCAAGTATCACTCTTGCGAAATTCCCAAAATCTGTTTTCTGGTATTCGCATTGGCGTGACTTGGATTCATCTGTATTTTCAATACTTTTTGCAAATGCTAATAATGTAAATGTGAACGAAAAGAAAAAGACTACTACACGTGCACTGATCATTTTACTTCCAAATTTGTTCAACTTCCTTGGATGGAAACGATTTGATGTGCAAAAGTGAACTGATTTCTTTCAATAAAATGCAGAATCCATCTGCAGCAACCCTACCTTGGCCAATGACGCCATGTTTTGACGAAGAGTAGGCGTTTTTTATTCCTGGTTTGCAAAGCAAGCCAGATAGATCCGTTAATACCGCAAATCCATTAAATTGTAGTGTGATTTGGCTTCGAGGGATTTGGTTTACCTGAACCCACTTTGTTGAGTACTCCAAATGCATGCTCACTATTCTGTTGGTGTCCCAAAGCAATTTGTTGTCAAAATCCACTTTATGCTCGGATTGTACATTTTACTTTTTTACTGCCAAGCAAACCAAATGGACTACCAGCATAGTGTATGTTATGTATGGGATTCACTGTTCACCCCAATTCATGAAAAATTTCGCCTGGATCCGCCGTGGCTTGAAAAATTTGTTAAATAATTCTCTTTGTTTATAGGTTGCAGTTACATATGGGAGTATTAACTTGAGAAATTTTTACCAAGTACCTTCTTTAACTTTTGAGAAATAATGCTTCCAACACCGGTTTTAATCCCAATCAATTTTCGTGATGTGAAGCGGTGTGAAGCACCAGTTAGGTTTTAATCCCAATCAGCGCTGCAAAAAGCGCATCGGACGGACGGACGGACGGAAAATACGATCGCAATACCTGTGCCACATGCTAAAGCATGTGTGCTCGGTAATAATGAGCCAAATGTCTTAAAGCACAGCACCACAATATATATTTTCAGAGCATATTTAATTGTGATCCACAGCATTGGCATTGCTGCTGTTTCACGAATCAAGATTTGATAACATACTTTAAAATACATACATACACCCTAGGCTAAAACAAACTATTTCGGAGGACACGATACAATAGACGCTCTATAATAATACAATTTCTTTTTAAACTCCTTAAAGATCAACATAGTAGACTGTACAACAAATAATATCAGTCTTATTCTTTGAACATATATAAATGTACTGACATACCTTTGTCCTTAGACAACCCAAGGTAAAACAGTTAGTAAATTACGATTATTAGCTAAACTACTAATCTCAAGCTAGCAATAGCACACATAAATGGAATAACTTAAATTTGGCTGGATTCAGTTGCTTATCATCGCCGACAGAAGGGTGCCCAAAAGGGCTTACGGGTAAGAGTAATGTTTCGGCGCAGCTCATCCACGCACACCTTTGGTCGCAAATCCAATGATTTATACCAGGTATCTAATAATCTAATTTGGCTTTCGGATTGAGCAACGTCATTGAGGGGGCTACCTTGCTGAGTGAGAAGAAACTTGTCCAGAATATTCAATGAAGTTGAACTGTTCACTGGAAGAGTGGACTTGATGATGTTCTGTACGTCATTCTCACGTCTCTCATGAAGCTCAAATTGAACAATAAATGCCACTTCTCCGTGTCCACCATCGTCATCATAATCGTGACCAACGCCATTATTACGCCTATCAGGTGGTTGGCTTCCACTCTGACTACTTGACGGCATATTTCCGCCCCTAGAACAAAGATTGGTATCAAGGAGACTTAATCTAATGTATTAATACTCTATAAGAGTATTAAGGGTTAATATTTGACTAGTTGACTATTAAATATCGCTCTTTGAGATAACACGCGGACTTATTTATTATATTATATTATATATATATATTTACCCAGAATGTGTCTGGCCTTGACCTTTGCCGACGTCGTCATCGTCATCCTTTTTCTTCCTCCTGGGTTTCTTATCAGCACCATCTTCATTATCAGAATCTGAACTGTCTTCGTCTTCGCCGTCATTGTCATCATTATCATCGCTTGCAGGAACGACATCACTGGCTGCTGCTGGTGCAATAGCTGGTTGACCCAATACTGGCACGATTTCTGGTTCATCAGGTATTCGCCGGTGATTTGCTTGGTCCCAAAAAATGTTGATTTCAATTTGTAGGCGGATGTCAAAGGCCATGAAGCAGACCGTGATGAGGAGCGGTAATTGGACTTTTGAAGACCATGCCAGACGAAAGAGAGACATCATTATTTGCCTAAATGGGTAGACGAAACGCTTTTTGAAATTCCGTAAAATGTTATCCAAATTAATCGCAAGTGATCAACTAAATATATAAGCTCACTTGAAGGGCCCATCCACGTTGTACGGGATTAGTCTGCGATGATGACCGCCCATGAAGAAATGGAACAGAACTGGGGTCCACGCCGGTACAATCATTTTTCTTTAAAATAAACGATGAAAAAAATTAGCGAAACTTAAAAGTTACAGGCAAATAGTCAAGACCATTTATTTACTAATTTATTTGCCAACAAGGTTATTTAAAAATTAAATATAGCCCATATTAAACCACAGATTAAACAGATACCGTTTCTTTACTCGCTTTAATAGAACGTGTGACCTAAATGACTTTGATAAACCCATAAAGACCGCGACCCATTACATATTGTTAAAGTGAAACACGCCAAACTACTTAACGGTACATGTTGCTCTATTGCTGTAAAACATCTTATCTCCTTCAATTTTAAATCTGTGCTGCATCACGGATCTTGACCTTCAAGAAATCTGGAGTTCGTACCAAGGACATTCAACATGTTTGTATGTAATTGAACAGTTATGCTAGGCATGAGATGAGAGTAATGAGAGATGAATCCTATTAATTCTGTAATTGGATTCCTATTTCAGGCGACTCGGCTCACATTGTACCATCCGCCGCCCCCTTGCCAAACTCAAGCTTAAGTTCTTCAATTCCCAAAGAAGCATCAAAACTGAAGACTTTAATACCTAACCAAATTATACTCCAAAATGGATCTAAACTTTTCCAACCGAAGAATTTTGGTCACCGGAGCAGGAAGCGGTCAGTGAGAGTAAAATTATAGCTCGCAATTAATTGTATCCAATTCACACCCACGCACGCACACACTTTCATTAGATTCTACTCGACCCAACTTGGAAGAATTGACCAACTGAACTTAATCCAACTCCACCAGTATTACTAAATATACTAAACCATTCAAACACCTTTCAACTAACTAGTACTAGTCTAAATTTCTACTAGTTAAGCATTATTACCTTTATTTTATCCCGTCTGCTCTGCACTATTTCCAAGTTTTCCGGCCACAGAGTAAAGCACAAACTAACTACATAACATTCATCACCGATTCACTTGGATGAATAATGTTTGATTTTGAGTCACTTTGAACATGACCTTTGCATTGACAAGTTGAGGAAGATAGCGAAAGGAGTGAAAAGTGAAATTTATTTGCCCTGGATTTAACGAGAGAAAATGAAGTAGGTATTTTGTATGTGTGAGACATGGGAATTACCTTCCATGTGTCGTGTGTGCCGCCAGTGCTCTCTTGTTGCGGGCACGGGATTACATTTTGTATTTGATTATCCGGACGGAGAATGGCGCTTCAGCTCGCGTTTCCGACCTACACAATTTACAAATGAATGACTTGATAATTATAGCAGCACAAGATTAAAAAAATTTAGGTATTGACAGCATTAAGATTTGTCAGTGATTTGATTTTTAAACATGTATACTACACCTACAAAAGAACGGACTCGACTTTAATGCACAGATTTAATATTTTAGGGAATTACCATACATAAAACTAATTAGTTATGAGATTACAACTAAATGGATTAAATTTAATATATTCTAAGATTGGACTTTATATGCAATTATTCAATGAATATGTCACAAACTCAGGAAAAGTTGGCAAGCCTGAAAAAGGAATGTCCAAACATCCAATGCNTGTCACAAACTCAGGAAAAGTTGGCAAGCCTGAAAAAGGAATGTCCAAACATCCAATGCATTTGTGTTGATTTGAGTGACTGGGATGCAACTAGGAAGGCCGTTCAAGCCGTACTCCCCATCGATGGTTTGGTCAACAATGCCGGCGTCGCTCATTTGGCTTCATTCTTTAACATAAAACCACAGGACTTCGACCAGTAAATATTAAGTACAAGAAAGTGCTATTTCATTGTTGAAAATACTTGAAACAATTATTATTCTTGTAGGTCGTTCGCTGTAAACGTCAAGGCAGTCATAAATGTGAGCCAAATTGTGGCCGAGTCCATGAAGGCATCTGGCAAGGGTGGAACGATTGTCAATGTTTCTTCACAGGTTAATTAATACTTGAATGCAATTTACATTTTGAGGTCAATAAACATATTAATTTTTTCTAGGCATCACAAGCTGCACTGAGGGATCACACAGTCTATTGCGGAACAAAAGGCGCTCTGGACATGGTGACTAAAGTGATGGCTTTGGAATTGGGACCATTTAATATCCGCGTTAATTGTGTGAATCCAACTGTGGTAAGAGAAATTGGAATTTGGAAATAGATTGAGAAGATGATTCAGGGTTCTTAAATTTATTAAATGGGTGAAAAGGTAATGACGGATATGGGAAGAATTGGTTGGTCAGACCAAAACAAGGCGTCCGCAATGATGGCAAAAATTCCAATGGGAAAATTTGCAGGTTTGACTCTTAACCAATATTGTCATTCAGTTAATGTTGACCCCAATAAATGTTGAGTAAAATTCTCTATTCTGCAGAAGTGGAGGACGTGATTCACCCGATTTTGTTTCTGCTAAGCGACAAATCCGACATGATCAACGGAATTACACTTCCCGTCGATGGCGGATTCCTGGCTTGCTAAAGGCTCTCCAACAAATAGAATATTAGAAGCTAAAAACTTTCCAGTGTTTAATTCAACGGAGCTAGTGTAACCGCTATATAACAACATTTTTTTTCAAATGTAAAGAATTCCAACCAATCACTTGTTCATTATTGTCTGCAAATCAATTTTATATGGGGTTACATTTATTGGCCCACCAAATAAAACTGACTTTCCCACCAAAAAAAACTGACTTTCACACATGCTGACTTTCACACTCATTTAACTTTTTTTCACCACCAATTAAACTAACTCATCCACCATCTCGGTTTTGGCTGAGTTTCCCACCAAATAAAACTGACTTTCCCACCAAAATAAACTGACCTTCACACATGCTGACTTTCACACCAGTTTAACTCCCCTCCCCCCCACATTATGTTGTCATCTAATCATCTTAATTTTCCGATTTAGAATTGCCAGACATTCAAAACCAAGTAGGGTACTCTCTACATGTCTAAAATTCAATATAGTTAATATAGGATGTTCTTAAATTCCGTGATTTCAAAGAGATCTTTGTATTCGATTACTTTTGAAAACTTATAACAAAACAGCGGAAGGAGACTGTAAACCTATTAGATTGTCCAATTTATAAGAACCCTAAAAACAGAAATATAAAACGGCTGTCTCTTGCTGGAAATGTTGCACGTTAATTGGGTGATTGCTAAATTACCCATGGCACACCCAACTCAAAATCAAGATCTGTGGATATTCTGTGTTTGTTGCATAAACATAATTACAACACACTCTTGCCTTTGCCAGAACTTGCTCAGAAAGTTCACTCCAGAGTAGAGCCAGAGTGGAACTTGTGGAACCGACCTTGAAAGTCTTGTCAGGTTTTATAAATTTAAAGTCTTCAGCTCAAGTAGTTCAAGTTGATCAACATCCATTCCAATTGCGACTAGTCAGGCAGGATACATTTACTTTACATTACTACTTTGACAGTGCATCTGCAGATTTTTAAAAGTACAAATGGAAATATCCTTTAAAAACAAAAAAGTTCTTGTCACCGGTGCCGGGAGAGGTAAGTATTCACTATTACATAATTTGGTGCGGACATAATAAAAATGTAGTTTTATTTATTGTCTCGTGCGTTTGAATTATTGTGTTTGATTGTTCATTACTCAGGGATTGGTCGGGATGTGGTTCGCGCACTTGTGAAGGATGGTGCTATTGTTTATGCCTTGACTAAAAGTAAGGATAAATTGGATGAGCTAAAAAAAGAATTGCCATCCATACGACCGATCCTCGTGGATTTACAAGATTGGGACGCGACTGTCAAGGCAGTACAAGACGTGGAGCCATTGGATTGTCTCGTAAATAATGCGGGTGTTGCGATCATGGAGCCATTCATGGAAATTACGAAGAAGGCTTATGACACGTAAAAACCTAATATAAAATTGATGCACTAGTTAATAATATCCCGCCATTGTCTTTTCAGGATGTTTGACACAAATGTTCGTGCAATTATAAGCTTGAGCCAAGTCGTCGTGAAGAAAATGATTGAGGCCAAGAAACCGGGCTCAATTGTCAATGTGTCATCTGTGGTACGACAGTGCTATTTAATACGCACACACAAAAATAGTGTAGTTTTTAATATCACTGTTTCATATAAATCAGAGCTCCACTGCCACTTCCAAAGGCCTACTTGCATACGGAACGACAAAAGCTGCCGTTGATCGAATCACAAAAGGAATGGCTGCGGAATTGGGTGTTCATAAAATCCGCGTTAATTCCGTCAATCCAACAATCATACTGACGGACATGGGCAAGGATTTGTGGACTGATCCAGAGCAGACCAAATCCATTTTGAATAAAATTCCTCTCGGGCGATTTGCGGAGATGAGTGAAGCCACGAATGCCATTTTATTTCTTTTGAGTGACAAATCATCGATGACGACTGGAGAAACATTTCTTGTAGATGGAGGTTATATGGCCACGTAAAGTTTGGGTGCTTTGGATGAATTAAAGAGAACAGGAAAGTCGCGATTAATTAAACGGTCATTTATTTAAAATTTGCATTTGCTATTTGCTGGACAAATCTACCAGAGTTCGTGCTCCGATATCCGATTCAGTAAATTCTTTAGAACTTCGTCCAAAACCTGCAAACATATAATTTGTAAACACAAGATTGAGTAACTCGCGATATTTTTGTATCGTGAACTGATACCTGAGAACTCAACTCGGCATTAGCATTCCTTTTCCATTTACGCCGTTCCTTATTCACTTGTTCAAAGTCCCTCCCATTCACGGCTAATGACAATACAGACAGAAACAATGGCAGTGCTGGGACAAATGCCAAAATCAGAGTAGGTATAACCGCCAGTGGAAGTGAGGCAGGGGACAAGCGGCCACCGTTTGCTGAAACCAGGCCCAGTGCCACAACCACTAAAAATAATTGAGCAATGACGAAAGCTGAACCAATTTTGAGTGTTTTCGTTGCCGCGATGGTCTGGACAGCAATTTTTGCAGCTTTTAATTCAGATTTTTGTTGTGCCTTTTCTCCTTTTTCATAAAATCCATAGTTTGCGTCTTGGTGTTCATAGCTGGGCTGAAATTCGATACGCCAATGTCAGGATTGAATATTTGTATAGTGTAGTTTAAGACGTCGCAAATATAGCATTAATCAATAGCATTAATAACATCTCAAGAGAATTAGGTTAGCTACAATACCACTCGAACACCCGAATCAATTGACTCAAGGTATATCTTAGCTGGGTTTAAAAAGTTATGAGCTAGTTACGATTTCTTACCTGTTGAAGTACACCTGAACCATGAATTCCGTTCAAAAATGAAGAGTCCAAACTCTGCCCCTGTTGTAATGGAGATTGTGTGTTCGCTTCGTATTTCCCGACTTCACTGGCAGTTTGAAACTCGTATTGTGGGTAGTAGTGTGTCATGTAATTAGATGTAGAATAATAATTGTCCATTGGATCAGGATTTGAAAAATTGTAATAATTATTGGCAAAACTAGTAATATGCTGAGAAGAGCATACAGCTACTAGTAGCAGTAGCACAACTGTCGGAGCACAATTAAATACGGGCGTCCTGGCCATGTCGGACGTGTCGGACCAATAGAAATCAGTTAATTGTTTTTACAAAGAAAGTAAATCGATGTAAACGCGTTGACGAGGAGAACTTGTCTGATTCTGATTCCAAATTCATCCGATCCGTGTATGCTTTCCAATGTCGCAACTTAAAATATATGTTCCAATTCCAATGAACAAAGCTAAGATTAATATTTTACATCTCTATAAATCCGTAAGTAAGCTAATAGGTCATTCAGTCAAGATTTTATTTTTACACTTGTAGTGATAAACTTCAGTGCTAAGTTTGAATAGTAACGTAAACTGATCTACAGTTACAAGACGTAAAGTCATGTGTGTAAAAAAAGAAGTTTTATTGACTTCGTGGACTCATAAAGGTTGTAAGGGAAGTTTAATAGTTGTTTTCATATCATTTTTATGCTTGTAAACATGGGTGCTAAATCCGGTAATTTGGGGCCGTCTATTTTTACATCGCGTTCAAATTGAATTAAGCACGATGAAAATGAAGAGCCGCACACGCTGTTAGCCATGATGAAGCCAAAACTTTATTTTAAACTGAACTTATTTGAACAAGTAAATAGAAACTGAGGTGAACTTGTAACTAATCCGTTGCAAATTAAGCCACAGGCAAGCGGATTGGTTGGTAGTGGTTTCCCAAGACGACCTTTCCCGACACTCTTGTAATAATAAATTTTTAATTTTCAACACTCAATATATCAAAGTTCTTTAATGGTACGATCAAACATTACATAAATTCATTCAAAATTAACAGCTGTTCCAAATTATTTCTCGGAAGAACGAAATGGTGTTAGGATGTACTCTTTGTCGACAACCTTTGCTGACATATTCCTACCTGAAGTACAACAGGAAACAAAAGAATTTCACAGTTTCTCTTGGTCCGGTCAAAGAGAAGATAACAGACGGGCATCCAGATTTCCCAGATGAAATTAGAGAACAGCCAGTTGAACTCATTACTACCAGATGTGGGCATGTATTTCATAGGCACTGCTTGAAGAAATACTTAGCCCCCACACCCGGGTAAATAAACCGGGCATTTTTATCATTTCAAATCCAATTTATTTTCTAACAACAATATTATCTCTAGCGGGAAATGCACGAAACGAGAGTGTCCAGTTTGTTTCAAACCAATCTGCCTCCTCCAATGTTTACCTATCTACCCAAAGGTGAACCCGGACGACTTGCTAACTGAAAAGTTGAGAAAATTGGACAAGGACAACGATGAGCTGACTCACAAATTGAGCGCCCTGACAGATGAATTGAGGTCGAGGAGTTTGGAGGTTGAGCCCATTCAAGCAGAAATTGCGAACCACCAGTACATTCATGTTGCATTGCAATAAATTTCAATTCACCACGTTTATTGAATGGGTGGTAAATGTTGTATTATTGAATAGGGAAAGAATTGAATGCCACAAGCGAAGCATTTGGAAAGCTTTGGGGGACCCCGTAATTGTGAATAATATTACCAATTTAAAAGCGGAATTAACATCCCAGAACAAATATAAAAAGTGTTTATCCGACCAACAATCAAAACTCTTGCAGCTGATCGAGTAAATGAAACTAGTCTCAAACTAATATCACTGCGAACCACCATTGCTTATATTCATTTTGAAATTTTAGACAGGAAAAGGTCAGGCAACAAGGAGCAATGGACCAAAATGAAAGTACGTGGCAAATTCACTGGTGTTGAGAATATATGCAAAGTCTGTAATTGCAATTTTAAGCGATTATCATTGACTTAATTTATCGTACATTCCAAAATCCAGAAGCAAAAGAAATTTTCGCACAGTATAATTGCGATTGAGCAATTAAAGTTTATAATTTATTGCAGGATCAGAAGACCCGAGTTGCAGACTCGAGAAACCCAAGGCAAAAGCAACAAAGCCGCCACACCGTCGTGGTCGTTGCCGCTATCGGCATCCATTCATGCCTTGTCGAGTCAGCAGTACTACTGTTTTGGCAGAAAATGACACCCCCAGTGAATATGTGAGCTCGGATTATCCAGACAGTGCATTTGAATGCCAGCCAATAATACGGTTAGAAACCGCTTGCCCTCGTCGCCCGACTCCCAAAGGGGCAAAATATTTGGAGTACAGGGAAAGGAAACTGATGGCTGAGATGAATGACATCAAAATGATGTCCATGAATCATTATTACGAGAACGACGCCTACGAAGATACTTATCATTATTATGGACAAGTTCCCGAGTATTTCAAATCTGACAGGGTGCACTCGATGCAATACTGCGGTTAAAGCTTAGTTCGTTTATCGCTTGTTTCCGGAACCCAAGAAATAAAGCTTCAGGCGAATATTTAAGGAGGTTGCCGAATAAGAAAACAAATCCCACATCACATTAAATAAATAAATTTCGAATTCCAGCTCACATAAATGTACAATATTTAATTTGAGTCAAAACTAAAATTCATGTGGTTAAAAGTCCACCTTCAATGAGCAGACTTTCCCCAGTGGTCATTGCAGTGTAATTTGAGAGTAAAACCAGAATTGTATTCACAACTTCCAGTTCTGTCGGGCTTCGTTTCATTGGGCATCGGCTTAAGAAAGCTTTCGTCATTTCTTCCGGATTATCAACATTCCTCAACACCTCTTTCCCCATGTCCGTAAGGATGACGCCAGGATTTACGGAGTTGACACGAATATTATGTTGACCCAATTCCTTTGCCATGCTTTTTGTTAGCATTTCCAATGCTGATTTGGATAAGCAGTACGGAATGAATCCTTCACCCACAACTTTGGCTCCCTAAATTTAAGGTCGATAGCGTCAAATTATTTCTTTAAATTAAAATATCAAATCCGATCTCACCAAAGATGAGACGTTTACAATTGAACCCCCTCGACCTTGCTCAATCATCTTTTTGGCCACAACTTGACTAACATTGACAACGGATTTCAAGTTTATGTCCATTGCTCTGTAAAAATTGTAATTTCCAACTCAGGATGCAATTGGCAACGCAGGTCCCAATCGGATTTTTTTCAACTGGTTTAGACGTACCTGTCAATGGACTCCATCGTCATGTCCAGGAAATTCCCAAATACCATAACTCCAGCATTGTTGACCAAGAAATCATATTCAGGTATTTGCTCAATCATTTTCCGCGTTTCCTCCCAATTTGTAACATCAACACAAATTGTTTTAATTGCTGGAACTTCCACTTGCAGCGAATCCAAAGTGCTCTTCGTTCTGGACAAGGCGTACACAATGGCGCCAATTGAATGCAATCTTTTGCAAAGAACTCGGCCAATACCTTGCGATTTGTGAAACGTAAGCCAAGTACAACTTTTGTGATGAAATGTAAATTAAAATTCTAAAATACATTATGCAAATACCTCTGCCAGCTCCAGTGACTAAAACTGTTTTCCCTTTGAAGGATTCCTCAAATGACATTTTGAGGTGTTATTTAGAAATTTCCAGTCTTTCAAACTTGAATGACGACTAAACAAGTGCTCCAGGCCAGGATGTCAAATTGTTAACTACACTTTGCATTACGCGTGTGACCCCAATACGACTCCTAGTCGTAGTCATAATCATGAAACGCGAGATAAGGCCAAGGTCACTAATCAAGATTATGGTTTAACATGTATTTCCAAATCACAACTAAAAGTGAAAATAAGCTACAATAAATAATTGCATTCAGTATATATGTAAGTGCAATTAGTTGGATGACTCCGTGCAATTTTAGAGCGTATCTTGAAAGGAATGAATGCCAGCCAAGCAATGTCCTCCAAACACGGGGAGCTAAGACTTTCCGATGCTCAAGCAAACAATTACACGTTTGGTGGACAGCCGATAATTAATTTAAAGGAAAACAGTCCAGTTAATCGTTGCAAGGAATATGAAGGATACCTCAAATGGTCAAATGGCAAATAAACATGAAACCAAACCACAAGTACTTCTCATGAAGCTGTCCATTTATTCTCCCCAGTGAAGAGAAAAACAGTACACCACACATAATGTAGTTGGAGTCCAACTCAAAACGATGTGAATTACAAAGGTATTGATAGTATTAATGGAAAAGTATGTCAATTATGCAAGTCCTGCTAGTTGTTCTTGAACTTTTTTCCATTCGGCAAGGGGCCCGTGCTGTGGGCGATATTTCACGTTGCATCCGTCATTGCCCAAAATACCTTCAGCTCTCATTCGCTCGTAGTCTCCTCGATCCCACTTCGTGAATCCCCACTTCTTGGAGATGAAAATCTGTGGACAAAATTACAAAGCCATTTAAGTTCACTTCTCAAGTAGTACATATAGAAATCTTAAATTTGATATATGAAAAGCTTGATCTCACCTTCTGGCGCCCTGGGAACTTAAACTTTGCACGACGAAGAGCCTCAACAACTGAAGCCTTATGTTTGTCCAGAGTCCGAACACTCATGATGGGTTGTCCAATGCTAACTCGGGCCACGGTTCCTAATGGTTTACCAAATGCACCTCTCATCCCTGTTTGAAGCCTATCAGCTCCAGCACACGACAACATTTTGTTGATCCGAATGACATGGAATGGATGGAGTCGCATTCGTATGTGGAATTGATCTTTTCCACAAGACTTGACCATGTATTTGTTAGCACAAATCCGTCCGGCCTCCAGGGCTTCAGATGACAGCTGTTCATATTCATCCGAGACCAAATGGACACAGAGTGGGAAGTCTTCAACTCCAGCCCTCTTCTTTCCCAAATCAAAGATTCGAATCTTGGCGTCAGGGACACCGCGACAGAACCGCGACTTTGGATACGGCTTGTTCTTACAATACCGATAGCTGTAGAGAAACGGAAATATTGGTTAGTCCTCGACTGCAGCTTAATCCAAGCCCTAACAAACTATTTTTGATTTTGAACTGTAAGCACTTGAAGTTCACTTCTGTACAGATGTAGAGTTCCGTACAAAAGGCGACAAGTAATTTGACGTTTAATTTGCGCACGATGCTTTTGACTGAAACTCATCATTAAGTTAGTGTAACAGCCGAGGGATGTGCACGTTTGACTTTTCACACAACAAAAGAATGTCTGAAGGACTGAATTGCTATTAAACCCTAGGTTAAGATCTGAAGAAGATTACAGATAGTAATCGAAAGCTTGTCTGCAATCAAAGTTTTGTTAAAAACGTCTTCAAATGATGTTGATTCCGAAGCAATTATCAATTTTAGAGGATAGAAAGAGTTACACTACAACTTAATTTCATTTCTTCAAATCAGTTATTTTGCTAACTTAGCACTCCTAACTAGTCAGGTGAAGTCAGTCCGGGCAGCCGGCAATACCATTTGGTATTTATAGAAAGCCAAGAACAAACCTAACAAATCTAAAATCACTAGTCGGTTAGTTCACGCATAAACCAATACATTTTACAATTTAAACAGCAAATCAATTAACTTAGAATTCATTCTTGTTCTTAAAATACTTAACAATAGCACCTTATGCCGCCCGGTCAGTACCCGACGCCGTTCTATGCCAACGAATAAAAAATTGTGTTCTAAATTTAATTGTACTCACCATCTCGCTGGTCGGCGACCCATATTTAAATCTTTAAAAACCTTCCCTTATGATTGAGAACCTGAAATACAAATATAAGGGTTGGATATAAATTGGAAAATGGAAAACTTTGCTGAAATCGAGAAAGAAATTGGAAAACACTCACCTTGCGTGTGTGTCAGCACGTAGAATGGACGGGAACCAATATGGAAGCGAAGTGCCGTGCCATGCCGTCCTCCAAATATCTATGACTACATCGCCCATTGAACTCACGTGCAAATCTGTGGATCATCAAAGAGAGAACGAACGAAAATCCAACGTTTGAAATAATTAGATTAGGCGTCCAACATAGACAATTGAAGTCCTTCGAAATTGAACTTATGAATTTGAATTTATGTGGTGCTATTTTATAGCTGGGAATACATGTTTTGTTTAGGTTGGAATTAAATTGGCTGCTAACTTTCGGTAGCCTAATAAAAAAAGTATTTTTTACATTCCGCCATATGCAGAAGGTAAGGAGTGCGACGACGCGACGCGACGTGCGAGTCAAGCAGCTCTCAAATTTTTGATTTATTAATTTTTGAGGGTTTGACTTTATGTGAAGTATAATACATTCGAAATCTAAATTATTGTTGCACTACGTCAAAAGATATTTTTGAAAATTATAATGATGAAGTCATGTAGTTAAATATAAACGTAAACGTAACAGCTGGTATTGGAAATGACAATTGCTAGATTAACTAGATAGTACAGGCAATCTACTGTTGCACTTCACTAACAATTTCAACAATCTCAAAATAAGCATGCAAGCTCGCCTGGTCCTCTTTTCCTTTTATCAAACAGATTCTACCCATAATTAGATTACTGTTCATGTATTTGCACAATGTTGGGAAAACAGGCAATGATATCCGACTTTCCAGCGCAGCGTCTGAGCGTCTCGTTCCGGTATATCGAATCAAATATAATTGCACAACTTCAGATTCAAATGGCATTCTAGAAAACCCTTCTACATGGATGGTTTAACATATGCTCCAGCATTTTGGGTTCTTCTTGTTTGCTAATGCCACATTATTGTCAACCATACCGTAATCATCATGGCGAAAAATTGCGTATTCATCGCTGACCGCTGCGGCTGCGTGCTACAACAAAAGGAAATGTCCTTGAAAAATCTATGTCATTTTTAGTTTCTTCTGAAACCCATATAACTTTGTTTTTGCCAGTAGTGCTTGTGGTGCGCAAAGCGCGACCAATGCTAGCTAATGCAATGTAAATAAATGCCTAGAATGCACTTTATGCCTTGTCGTTTTTGCATTGCAGTTTGCAAAAAAGTGGGATTTATTCGCTGGTCATTCGTCAACAGGAAATCCATAGTGCATTTGCTATATACCAATTTGTGGAAATACAAATTACATGCTAAAATGTTCATGTTTCTGCTGCTCTGGCTCTAGTTAGTTAAACTTTTCGCGATGACTGCAAACTGCCTGCAATCAAATTCGTTCGTTCATCCCCATATGTATACAAAATACAAGCTACCTACCTATTGCACATTCACGAAGTGCCATGCACGTAAGCCGTGCACTACATCAGAGATGTTCTATTCTCCGCGTGGAATTGTGCACCAGATTTTTGAGTTTTTGATTTCAGTCCATGTCATGTGTGTGGGTAAATTGTGAAAGTTATAACTGGGCTGGATTGGATTTGGATGCCCATGAATAATTAATCCCATCTTCATCTCGTGTGTGTCCACAGAAAGGGGTACAGTCCTGTAAGTGCGCAGTCATACGTAGTCAAAAGGAACTGAATCATAATTTAACCTAATTCACAATCACAAAGTATTTATGGCTTGTGTCTACCCTTCTGTCCTTGCGGTTTGTTTTGTAATTGGGGACAGACGAAGTAGTGGAAAATTAGGTTTAGTCAGCAGAGATCTAGTCATTTGAATGTCAAAGGTCAAAGTTAGCAAAATTACACAACAAACATGTAATTAGTGGAAAGGTACACAATATTTGAAATTGCAACAAGTTTAAATAAGGATTCCGCTGGCAAAGGATAAAACCATTCGAAGGAAGTTTAGTAAGCCAATGTTAATGTTACGATTTTATATCGATTTTCGTGCTGGACAGGGAAGTGACTGTTTCTGTTTTGCAAGGATTTGTGATATTAATTCCAACTGACAAATGTTGCAAAATCTCTTCCTAATTCGCCTTCTCTTTTTCTGTCTGTCCTTGAGCTATAATAATGGCGAGCTGTCATGAATATTTTAGCAAGCGGTAGAGGAATTTGTAACACAACCGCAGCAGGCTCTTATATTTCGTAATTGATCCGATTTATGTTTTCCAGTTTGGAAATTGGACACACATTTACAAGGGGATAAATTCCCAGCAAACCAGTACAGCCAGAGCAGAGGTGAGTCTCCAAATTTAGGCTAGGCTAATTTACAAGCTTTTGGTAGCAGTACTAAAATTGCTCAATTATCCCATTTCTTGCTATTAGATGCACTGGGTTGGCTCGGGTTTTGTCAAATCCACAAATGACTACTCAAACCTTTACTGGAGAGGCTAATACAAAGAAACTGCTACTAAAAAAATTGTTGGATGGAATAAAGGGGTGTCAAACTCGATTTGGATCGAGAACAGAGTTAGCCACTGAGGACGATGCTTCTATTCGAGAACTTTGCTCTGCCTTTGAAGAAGTGTTTCTCCATGGAGGGATTAGAAAGCCAATCAGTGCTCAGCCATCGAAGGGAATTTGGCAAATGACTGAAAGTCTTGTAAGGAACTCAATCCCTTTAAAATATATTTGCGTGAAGTTAATTGTTTTTATTTATTTTGCAATCCAGGTTCCTATCGGGTTGAGGTCAACAATAGAGTATTTCTCATTTTGGCCACTCATCAAACTCCAGTTGTCAAAACACGAAGCTGACAGATTTCTGTTACTTCACGGCGTTAGAACGGATTTGGGGCGTGGAAGGGCATGGCTACGTGCTTCACTGAATGAACATTCCTTAGAGAGATACATCCTCATTCTACTTTCATTTGAAAATTTGAAAGGGTACTATGAAGATTGGGCATTCCTTCGGGACCACGAATTAAGTTCTATTCTTCCTCAAGCGGCAGCAGGGCTTGGATCAGTACTTTTTGCACTTCGAGTTGATAATCCTGAGTTGGACAATATAGAATGTGGCATGGATAGAACTGTGAGTTCTTATTGTTGCAGTATTGATAATACAGTAAAAGATAGCAATGGTGTAAGTAAATATTTAATCCTACTCTTCACAGATTAAGGACCCAATTGCTGAATCGCTTCCGGAATTAGCTGAGATAGCCGACGTGGCTTTGTCCAACCACACACCGTTAGATTCCACTGGAAAGCAGGTGCGCAAACTGAAAAAGAAAAAGAAAACGCCAACAGCATTTGTTGCTTTCGACGACGGAGAAGTGCCCAGGTATCCAGAATCTGGCACAGTTTCATCTGCCTCATCAGTGCCGTCCACGTGTTTAAATTCCCCAGTTGAAAAAGAGTTTGACGTGAATTCAGGATCCCCTGAAAGGAATCAGTCAATAAAGTCTTCAACTCAAACAAAGCCCAAGGTTGGAATGCCTGCTCATTCCGAGGCGAAATTACACAGTTCAATTGAACCTGCCACTGCCACCACCACGCTGCCTGCAACACCTTCAATTTCAATCATGCCTGGTAACACGGATGTTAAAGAAGGGCCAACGGAAAGAAATTCCAAATCGTCTAAGGAAGCTACCTGCTCAACTTCCCTGAAGTCATCGGATAATCTGTCCATTTATTCGGATTGTTCAGATCGTATTGACGACGTAAGTTTAAGCGGTGTTTCACCCAATCAAAGGCTCAAACCTGTCGGGTCTGACCTTACGCAAGGTGAAAGCGACCCAGAACGAACCCATGACTTAATTCCAGTTCCCAGCTACACAAACAGTAATGACAATGAGGAGGAAGTTATTGACAATGAAAGTGAAACGAATGATAGTTGTGATGGAATGATTTTCAGCTCTCGGATGGACGAATTGAGCTGCGCAAGTCATAAGAGTGTTAATGACTCCGATAGTGTGATTGATAAAAATTGCAATTTGCCTGCAAGAAACTCTTTGGAATCTTCTACGGATGCATCACTCGGAGAAAGGTTTGCTAAACTCAAGCTTGTTCTGGACCACGAAGTGGACATTGTGACTAATTTGAAGACGCAAATGACGGAAATGAAAAGGCAGCACAATGATGAGACTAAAATCTTTGAGGCACGAATCGAAGCGACAAGCAAAGAAAATGAAATACTCAAGCATCAACTCAAGAAATACATTAGTGCAGTTCAATTGTTGAAGGATGGGCGGCGGAGGAATTCATTGGAGGAAACTGACATCGAAGTGTCTACACATAGTGGAGTGGTGAATAACGATGGTGAGTTCCTGTGGAATGCAGGATAAAGTAAATAAAGATAAAGTACAATAGCAATCAACAAATTTTTTATTGGCAGAACTTAACACAGAGGGAGCGGAATACGAAAGAAAGTTGATACAGGTGGCAGAGATGCACGGGGAACTCATGGAGTTCAATTCCTATTTACAAGAAAAGCTTCAAAGGAAAGATCTCGTGATAAAAAAACTTAAAGAAGAGTTGGTAGACTTGAGAGGGCCATTCGCAGCTGCACTAGTTGGCGGATCCGAGGATTTAGTGGACGGTGACAATGCTACACAAGAAGAACCAGTAGAAGGAACTATAACAAGGCGCTTGGCGGTTTGCAACGAACGAGTCCTTATAAATATTTGGGTCCCTTCAGCGTTTCTTACGGGAGCAACCAATGATCTTCACCATGTGTACCAGGTATGGAATCAATCATTTCGCTTCGCCTGTGTGATCTTTTGTCACTACTTTATTGAATATTTTATTAGGTCTTTGTTCGCATAAAGGATACGGAGTGGAATGTTTACCGAAGGTATTCCCAGTTTCACGCCTTGCACAGAGATCTGAAGAAAAAGGATTTGGTCATTGCGTCCTTCCACTTTCCACCCAAAAAACACATGGGGAATAAGGTAAATAGTTATACGGATCCCCAATACACTCATTGTGCTGCATTTGAGATCAGCGACATTCGGCAGGCTTATTTGAGATTTTATCAGGCAGGGTTTTAGCTAATATTTGACAATTTGAATTAAGTATATTGTTTTTCTTTATAAAGTGGGTAAGGAATTTCATTTTGCGAAAAGGGCAATTTATTTTGAGGTTACATTGAGTGTATCCTTCATAGAAGGAGAATGCTCATCAAGTGTTACACCTAAGGCAGAGCTCATTCATTAATGGAATGACGGCTTACAACATTCTTAGAATTTTTACGCAATCTCAAAGTAAGGGAAAGGAGCATTTTTCATCTTGAGATTTGTTTTTTCCCTTTGTGCTCCTTAAACCTTCCAGTCACATTTATTGCCAAGTTCAATGCGTCTGGCCTGTTGGTGTAGTGGTTGGGTGCACTGCTTCTATCCCACTGACCCGGGGTTCAAATCCCACTGTAGGAATGGACAGGTGTTTATTTTCTGCTACGGCTGGACAGCGGTTGATGATGAGAATACAAACTATGAGGACCTCCAGTTTATAGTGCGGTGCGCTAACACTGTTGAGGCATAGGCGTTAGCGACATGATTGCTCATTTGCAATTTGAAACCATTTTGGTTCGATTATTTTACATGATTTAGGAACCCATGTATGCCTGTAAGCTCAAGCGGAATAGGCTGGCATGAATTATTGCAAGGCCATTAGTCATGATCAAAGCAAAATAAACCCATAGGTGACTTCACATGAAGTTCTTGCCGCATAATAAATGACTCCGGGCTCTTGTAATTTCTAGGATGCAAAATTTGTGGATGAAAGACGTCGGAAGCTGCAGGAGTACTTGAGAAAATTGATGAATCACACACTGCAAACAAATCCGATCCTCGCATCGCATCCCGACAAGAATTTGCTCATATCCATCCTTCCGTTTTTCGGGTAAGACTTACAGAGTTTGTGGACGGGAGTTTAGTGTTCGATTTAAGGCATGACTTCCAAATTTTGCAGAGAAGTGGCTCCACAAACTTTGAAACCAAGAAGAGACCGGAGTCGGGGTCGGAGTTTATTTTTCCGACAAAGCGGACAGAGTTCTACTCAACGAAATGATACGTCAAGGGCAGGATTTTTCACAGAGTCAAACTCTTACACTGGGCTCTAGGGTTTTTTTTTAATTTATTTGCGGTACAAATTATGGATCTGTTTTGTAAACTCCATTTTAATATCCAGGGTGGATATGTGAGAATTTTTAATTTGGTAAATGGATTTTATGCGCCGTGTAAATAGGAAACGTGGTCTTTAAATACGAGGATCCAACTCACATGATCAACTCAATGTTTTACTCAACCGCAAAAATGTTCGATCACTCATGCATGGTGAAAACGTGATATGTTTTTAAAGAAAATTAATAAAATTATACGCTCTATTTTGCGCATTTCTCATCAAAGCAAAATGTATGCTAAATGATTTATCACTTCGACTTCCAGTAACTTTACAATTTTTCATTCAAGGTTGCAGTTGCATTTGTACACTTCATAATACATGGTCACATTCTCATATTAAAATTTGTCATGGGTAAATATTGTTTTTGTGGTGAGTCTGTTTGGGACTAGCATGTCAATTCGACAGAATTCTCGTACCTCAGTTCATTCATGGCTTTGATAATCGCCAGTTCCTTTTGCTGCTTCTTCCGATTCCTTTCTTCATACTCGGAGCGCCGGGCGACTATCCGTGCAACCACTTTCTCCGTCGTCAAATCAGATCCCGAATTAATTTCTTGGTAAATCCCACGCCGTTTGGGCTCCGCGTAGGGGTCCTGCAAAATTTAACACTCATAAGGGCAAATTCGCAAATGTCAGCGCGTCGCCCGGCCCTGCGGTTTGAATTTCAGTAAAGTTCGAGTTCAAGAACATTGCAAATTTCACGAATCATGCGGTTACGTGCTAATTTTGGGAGCTACAATTTAAATTCCAACAAGACGCGAGTATTAATTATGGGGAAACCACTTACCATATTTGTGGATGGATCGTTTTTGATTGGAGTTTGTCCATGAACAACGACGGAGATGCACAGATGATCCAGTAATTCAGGCGAGACGGTGTAGGGAGCATCAATTACAACATCCGTAACTGCCTTGCATCCAAGCACTGAAAAATATCTTTCATGGACATTCATGACTGGGTAACCCTTTCTTTTGTACTGGGTCACAGTGTCATCCGCATGAACTCCGACGATCAAATAATCCCCTACAAAAATACACAACTCGCAATGGAAATTGCGTGGAATTCGTCCTATTGATGAATAATTAATTCCCCAATTGAACTCACCCAGCTCCCTTGCACGTTCGAGGAAGGCAAGATGTCCCGGATGAAGAACATCAAAGGCTCCATCAACGTAAACAACCTTTGCTCCCGGCTAATTGGGAAACAGGCAAGGATTTTAGAAAAGTAAATCTTGAAATATAACTCAAAGTGTGTGCGTAACGTACCGGAATGTGATTGCCCTCGGAGAACTCCCGGATTTTCTTTGCCGTCACGAGGAACTTTGATCCCGTGTACGGAGAAGGCGTCGTCCCGTCCGAATTGTTGTTCAACTCGTTCTAAAATTAATTTCAGAATTCACGTTTTGTGTGTTATTTTCGTGTATGGCAGAAATCTTCAACTCACACAGTAGTCCGTCAAAGAAAGCATTCGTCCGACGAGAGCCGTCGTGGAAACCCCTTGAGTCCTCTTCACTTCTTTGTATTTCTTCGCATCCTTCACCTGTGGACTCCATTCCATGAATTAAATAAATTAAATTGAATATTTTAATTAGTTTAACGGCATCCAACCTCCTGGTACGTGTCATGCCCGTCAGCCGTGGTCGTAATGTCATCCCCATGAGCACAGAAATCACAATTGTATTTCTCAAGTGTTTCCAGGGTCGTGACGTACGGTGCACCGCGAATCACTTCATCAACCCATTTGATTCCCTTCACCATCACAAAGCTACAATGCGAAAAAAAGATCACATTCAAATGTTGCAGACTGACATTTTGTGGGATTTCTCACCGCTCTTCTTCCGTGAACACGGGTGGGCCTTTATGGCGTGTGATTTCCTCATCGGAGTGAATCCCGACTATCAAATAGTCACCCAATTTCTTGGATTGGCGAAGGGAATTTGCGTGTCCGAAATGGACCATGTCGAAACTGGGAAACCAAGCACCATTGATTTAACGCCCACAAGCAATTTCCACGTATTGAAAATAACAACGGAAATATTTACCATCCATCTGCCCAAACACGTGTGTGTTTCGTAGCGTCAAATTGCTCCAGATTTTGGCGGCGAAGGGGTTCAGCATTGATTGTAGGCATCTGAAAATAATTTTACACAATGAGATTCTGTTTCAATAATACTAACGTGCTGCTACCCCGTATAAATCCCGTGTAACTTTGTAATTCAATAAAAATACAAATTTGCAAAATTTAAAATGTGCAAAAACAAATTCTTACCTTTCACAGTCAAAAACCAAAAACAATTGGACAAAGTAACGGCACGAACGTTTAATAAACAGAAACGTGTATGTGTTGTTTGTTAAAAAAACTTCAAAATTGATACAACTTTGTGAACTTTAGATGGGATAACTACTTGACGTGTTTCCGCTCGGGTTTTCAAACTCCAATTGAGACGATCCGCAGTTGAAGGTCAGAGTGTCAATCATAAACACACGACGAGTAACTCCAGCAACCGATTTTCCTGAGCGTAAACAATGTGTAGCTGCTGATAAGATATGGACATATCATACTCGATCGTAAGGACTTACCGGTGACTAATCTGATCTCCAGTCTGTACTGGTCATCGAAATGTGCGGCCGGCCGATAGTCATACCGCATTCCATATCTTGGACTACATTTAGCATGGATTTACACTCATTGTCCATTGCATTGTCTACTCCAGCATTTAAACTTTGGAGGAATGGCACATGCATTTTGTACACAAAAGTTTTGTCATCTCATCGTCACATGCAATGGGAAATCAGTGGGAAATTGTTTAGCCTTCGCGTTCGCGTGAGTCATGCAATCATTCTCAGTTTTGCCAACATTGAAGGATTTTTATTTAAGAATTTTGCATATCGAGCCGTGTTTAGTTGAGTTTTTATTTGTATGGTTCCTGTGTTGGACACAGTACATATGATCCACTGTTAAAAGTATTGATTGCTACATGGAGATGCGTGCAACCCTTCGTTATTTTGTTGTTGTATACTTTTCTGTTTTATCAACAAATCCAAATCCATTTTTGCTCTAATTATAGTGTTATAATGGTCTATGCTGGAAAGACAGTGTACGCACCGGAATTGATACCAAATAACGCATTTGAATCATCAAACTGCAAACTAAACTTTAGAAACTCAAGACCTTGAAAATATTTCCTTTATTCCTACCCATCAAGAGAAAGGTTAAGGATACAAACCGGGCAATTAAACGGATATGAACTTTCTCATTCCTCAAAGTTGGAACAAAGTTCCGCTTCAATTTCTTCCCTAAAAAATTGGTTCATAATTTTCTCAGCTGCCTCTTCATTCGGAATCACATCTTGATTCCCGGTGCAAGTAATGGTAAATTCCCCGTTGTAGGAAAACGCAGTAATCATAATGCCTGGAATAGTAAAACTTTCTTTTAATTTCCTCAAAATCCAACTCCTAAATTTAAAACTTATTTGAATCCTCACTCGAGTGTTCCCATTGGATTCCCACAATTCCAAAAGCCCGTGTAATTCCTTGCCCACAAATGGAAACTGTGTGGTTGGGTCCGGGTAAATTAGCCATACCCATGGATGCACTCACATTATGATGAGCAATTCTCCGAAGAAGGAATACGGGCATGAGGGCAAACCATTTTGCAAAACTTGGGTAAACTTTTGGAAGTTGGAAGTCCATGGCACAAGCTACGGTGGAACTCAAGGATTGGATCCGTTTATTTCGGTCCACTTCCCGCAGTGGAATCATAAATGTTCCATGGCTCCTTTTAGACACAAAGTCAAGGCAGATGTTTATAATTAATTCAAAAAGCTTCCACTTCCCAAGGCAAAGCAAGGGCTGAAGAATTTGAAAATAAATGCATAATTCAGAGGTCGGTCCGGTTCATCTTGTGATAGAAAGATTGGAGTACTCAAATTAATGAAAAATTCCCAAGTTCGGTCAAGTTTAATTTTGAGACTAACATGGCCTTGCCCTCCACATCCCAACTTAATTTTTAAACTTCAAAAGATGAGAAAACCCCTCACGTCTTACACACAGATTCAACCTCACCATACAAAGTACACAAAATGCTCACCAATGATTGACAAATTTTCCGACTGGATGCTCCGTTTGATGTACGGGAAGGGAGCAGACGACGATCGTGCCAAGGGGCAAAGATTTAGTTGGAAAAATCCACAGGAAATACCGTTGCAAGGCTCCACCGAAAACATGAAGGATGATCGTATTGAGGGAAACATGTGAACCCACTCTCTTTCGAATTTTTTTCATCATTTCCAGGGGAACGGAAGTGGAGGCGAGGACCGTGCGGCCGGTGGACTTTTTTCTCATGAACCAATCTTGATGAAGGAAAAAATCATGGATGAAGTGGAGGATGATGAATGGGGCCCAAAGGGTCAACTTGAATTTGGATTTGAGGCCAAATCCATCAATGTAGTGTGGCTTCTCTAAAAACGGAAAAATAAAAGTTATTTCCGAGTTTGGGGGTAAAGGTCACGCCGTCGCCGCAGCAGCCCACACGGGACACGTACTTGTGCCTTGGTGGAGATTCCTAATGTATTCAGCGCATGGCCTGGCCCAGGTAAATATGCATGCATAAAATTTACATACGGGATTCCTTTGAGACCTCCTCGACCTCATCATCAAAGACTTTCTTCAAAAACTGAAGCATGGAGTAGCCGTCCCCGATGACGTGATGAATGCGAAATGCAAATAATCCGCGGATGTTGCCATTTTCCAGAAATTCTGGAATTATCATCACATCCCACAATGGGCACTCGAATCGGAATGGACTGGACATCCATTCATTGATTAGCACGAGGATCCCTGGGTTGGGAATTCCGATTTCAATTTTCTGGACCCTGATGTGATTTTCAATTTGGAACGAATTATGACTGATCTTAGTCCAGAATGGGAATCCGAGCCAAATTTTTGGGAATAAAGTGGTCAGCCGACTGTAATCCTCGTGATTGGTTGCGGACTGTAAAACATTTGTGAGGGCGTCTTTAATTTTGAGGGGATCGATCCGCCCGTCAATTATGTGCACAAAGGAAATTGCTCCACGCGGTTTCTTCCAGAAATCGTCCATGCAGAATCCGACGTCCAATCCCGTCACTGGAGCGACAAATTCTGGATGGTGGATTTTAGCAATCACGTGGATTACAAAGATACGGGTTATTGTGGTGACAACAATTAGGAGAATGAGGATTGGACACAGGAGGATAAAAATTGGCCAGGAAAGTAACAGCAATTTTATGGATGGTTTTATCATTTCAACTTTATTGGTGAAGTTTTTGATGGGAGGAATAATGGAGGAAACCCAAAAGCAACTGCTTTGACGTTGATTTTGCTCACAACAATTTATTTCCTCTAAGGAATTTTTTTATTTCTTTCATGGATTTTACATGTAGAACTGAAGTGTCAACAAAATGTCAGGTGCCATTGTTTAACCGTGTGAGTTTTGTCCGATTCTGACACAATAATTCGCAAAAATTTAAAGTACTGTCTGTTAGTAAAGGCTTAAATTACCATAATTTCTCACATGCCGTAAAGTGTGACGTTTTTAACACATCTTATGACATACATCATATCCGTTTACCTTAAAAGATACTGCGAAAACTTAGCAATCTTGAAAATGTAATCCTTATTTTATCAACTACACAAGTTGAGTAAAATATAAATCCGAGATCGGCGTCGATCGTACATTTGAATAATTAAATGTGAATAATCAGATATAACCAAATAACACAAATTAAACAACACAAAATTCCCCAAACCCTGTGATGAGTCTCAGCCCAAAATTACACACAATCCGTGGATCCCTTCGCAAAACAAAACGTATCAAATCTAATCTGCTCATCCTTAATCCTTTCTTTATCCGTCAAACTCCTGTAAATCCCCCATTTCGGCCTCACATAAGACGCCCCATTCCTCCACAAATCAATGGAATTATTCGTATAACTCAAGATCTGAGCCCCAGTCAGTAAATTAGTCATCCCAATTGTATATTTCCCATTTGACCCATAGGTCATCCTCTCCCTGACATGAACCCAACGCCCAACCACCCTCGCCAGTGGAACCGTCGTCAAAACAGTTTTGACTCCATTCGAACCCACGTGAATCAATTCCAAGACATCACCCGCTGTTTTGAAACGAGGGGTCAAAGTGATGATTGGAGTGCCGTCATCCCCGTCCACGTCTTTCAATTGGTGGATGTGGGTGAAGGCGGAGGAGGGTTGGAAATGGGACCAGAGGCGGAAATTCCAGGCCAAAGTGACCGTTTCATCTTTTCTCCCTTTCAGGTACTCCGGGGATGGATTGTAGGTTTTGATTTCCGTCCTCTGACGGTCAAATAGTTGACAGTTGTCGTTGTCTTGATTGACGTGGGCGTGGAAGACGAAGACGTTGCGGTTCAGCTCCGCGTCAATGACCTGGTGACAAAATATTTCAACTTAAATCAAATGTTAAGCCAACTTGCCAACTTTTCAAATTAAAAATTGCTTATAAGTAAACCACAATCACAGACTTTCAAAGGCGTGGAAATCTACTTATCCTTGCAAGGTCACGTTTGCAAAATGTGGTAAATTTTGAAATTTTAAATCAAATTTAAATACGAAAAGTTAGTGTTCTCAATTAATTTATAAGTTTATTTGTTGCTGTACTTGTGTAATGTGTGGTCCATAAGATGGATGACCACAGTCCGGCACCTCCACTGCAGTTCCTCCGAGCACAGAATTAATTAAGGCGTACGTGTTGCTCTGTCCATTTGCTCGAAGATAAGTCTGAGAATGGGAATTGTGGAATAAGGTTGCGGATGCTATCAAAAATAATCCAATCGGATACGTTAACATTTTGGAGTTTGGAATTGATGGGTGTGATGCTTCTTCCTTGAATGTGTTGGGCTATTATGGAACATGCACTGCACTTTTATCACGATTTTATGAAAACATGTTTTCGGAGTGTGCTGCGTGCACTATTGACTGATCGATTGCCCCGTTTTTGGTGTGTTCAAGTGTTCCAAGTGCAATAAATAAAAGTCAGAATAATAACAGCAGGCGTTTGACGTTTTCTGGTGAAAACAACACTAGTAGTCAGTGGGATGCGCGAAATCCTGTGTTAGTTTCGATGCGGTTTTAGCATGTAGGATATGATGGAGTGCCTAATTTCCAAGAAAGTTTAACACGCAAATTGCTGCGAATATTATTTCGAAATTTAAACAACAATTTATAATTCGTATTAGTTGCATTCTTCACGATTGAACCATGTTTCACAACATTTACATCTGGTTTTAATGGAACACTGCATTTTTAGAATTAAAATAAAAATTTTAACAAGCTTCTCGTTGAACACATTTTTCATTTTCGTAACAATGTGCATTCCCTATTTGGATACAAAGCTGGTGAGTAAGCCCAAGCCCCACTGACTCACTCAAGGCAATTCATCATAATTGGAGGGCTCTGGCCATGTCAATGCAATGCCAAGATGTTGCAAAACGACAAGATGTCAAAATGAATCATCAATTCGGCTCGGCAAACGCAACGTTCTTCCCTTGGAGTCCTTGATCTTGAACAGATCTCAAAATTGAACGTGAAAAAAGCACAAATGCATTCGCAGTCGCCTTTCATAATCAATTCCTGGGAAGTCCTACCCTTCAATTTGTGGTTTTGTGCAATTCTATTTCTGACTTAAATCTAATCGCTCCGCATTTGCGTGCCACGTCCGGTGAAAAAAGTTAAATAAATTTCCTCCGCTCACGCATTTCCTCTACATTAATTTGACACAGTTCCCTGCCGGCTTCTTAACTTTTAACAAACCTCCTTCGGCGGAATGAAGTTCAATTTGGTACATTCACACATTGTGGTGTTAATTGCATTTGTTGTCACGTTCGTCGCTTTAGCTCAATGTTCTCCAACTTGGAGATTAGCTGGTGATTCCAGTGAACAGGAATTTCAAAATCCTGGATTGTTCGGCCGTCAATCAATGCTCAGGAAATCTAATCTTGGTAATTTGCATGGGTTTTGAGTTTTCGCAATCGAGTTTTTGAATTACACTCCAAATTTAACTTTTTTACACGCAGTAACTCGACAAATTTTCAAAGGACCAAGTCGAAACACGAGATGTGGACCGAATGAGATCTTGGTGGGTGATGGGATTTGCAGGCCGTTATTCGGGGGATAATATTTCTTCTTTTGGTGTTAAGTGCATGTCGCCCGAATTGCCAATAAATTTTGAAATAAAATGGATTGTTATATAGACGTTTTTTTTGTGGTTGGCGTATTTTTTAAAATTACATTTTAGCGACCTTCCCAAATGCAGTTCACAAATAGACCTAAACTTGTTTAACCGTAATTTATTGATTCGAGTAAAATTACCCTAGTTGCGTTATGTGTTTGCCCGATAATTATTAAGTAACGCGAGCGGAAATTCGGAACATTTGTTTATTCCTGCAGCATTTATCTTATACGCACTACACTTGCTTACATTTCTATTTTCATGCGTGTAGATTTTTATCCAATATTTTGAACGGGGAATCTGTTATTGAATCCACCCGGCGGTCCTACTGCTGGATTGAATTGAATTGGTGCAGGGCCGTGCGCATTTATGAATGAGCCCAGGGACCGTTGACCGGGAAACAATTGAGCGGAGGCCAGCATAGCCACAGCAATAAATATTGTGATGAGTAGGAAAATCTGGAATATAAAAATTTACTTAAAACGCGGGTAAAACTATCGTAAAACGGGCTTTTAATACATTGTAAAGGATATTTGCAGTTTACCTTAGACATGGTCCGCTAATGCCGCAGGAAGAAGCTGACTGTTTTAATAAGAAATAAGCCAAAAAGTGAACGGCGCGCAGCTTTTATTGGTAATCAACAATTTATAGCCGGCAAAAGCTACATTATGTAAACTTAATCCTTTTGTTTGGTAATCCGGTTCTCACACGCACATGTACTCAGCACACAAACACACATCATTAGCTAATTTCTTAAGAAATGGTCACAATCAAAAGAATGACTAAAGTGTAAAGCAGTAAGGACTCACAGGAAGTTCAAGGTTGCTGCAAAATGCAGATCCAGCAATACAATGGAAAATGTAAAGGAATGTAAAAGTAAAAAATGCAGAGCACATGCGCCTTGAACTATTTATAAACTGAATGGAATCACCTTGCAGTGGAGTCTATTGCTCAGGTCGTGATTTAATTGACCATGAAACAAAAAAAAACAATTAAAAAGTTACAAGACCTTATCCTCTAAATCGCACAAATTTCCTTTTGTTTCTGTACTTGAGTCTTATTCACCAGAAAGCAATGGCCTAAGTAATGAATAAAATAAATCAAAATCAAATGGATGTAATAGTTTATACGCAATTACAAATTATGTACACGTAATTTTTTACGTATATTGTACAAGTGTATGTACGCTAAAACAGAGCCACTCGAGAGGCAAGAAATAATTCGAGATGCAAACAAATGCGAACAGCTCAGCTGGGAATAATGTGACTACAAATTGCTGAATTCAGAATTTCCAATAGTTAACATTACTGGCAGATGGCAATTATCCAATGCTTTTAAAATACACACAATTGGTGTCTATTTTTTTCTTCACAAAAGTTGTATTCTTGCGGAGCGAACCACAGTAATACACATTAACAATTTTAGTCAAAACTTGTAACAAAGTAAACGACATTTTGTGCACCTTGAAATCGGATGTATTCAGCGGCAAAACCCTTGCGCCTTCGTTTGAATCCAGCCACACACGACACACCAGCCACTGAAATGTATTACCCCCTCCAAGTTCCAAATAGCGCATAAAATGGTGTCATAAAAATATCAGCTAAGGAGCACCGGAATTGTGTTATTCTTTTCTCCGAATCCCTGCATTGGCATCAAATAACCAGTTGTCAAAGCTAAACGTATACGTCTTGACCCCCACATAACTGATGACCTCCAATTCAATTGGCAAAACTGTCACACGCATTGCTCATGCAGTCCATTCAGCGAAATTCATTGTGGACGAAGCCGAAGAAACTGGACAGACTCATCTTCAGTTTCAGTTTTGCTGCGAGCATTCAGCATTTCTGGAACTGCCATCAACTCCTTGGCTCGAGAGGTGGGAGATATTTGAAAAGGATGCGGTAATTAAGATGCACGTCTGAGATTCCCGTTGACTAAAACATTGTTCCTTTCTACAAGGTTGATCAGGGCCTCGGATATTTTTGAATGACTTGATTTGTGATGATTTATTCACAGAATCCATATGCCGATGGTACAGGAAACTTACTAAACTCTGTCTCTCTGAATGAATTCAGGGCTTGGGTTCGGGTAGTTAACTTTTTTGCATTTTCCGAAATCATCAGGATTTGCATTTAATCATTTTCAATTTTTAGATCATGGCTTGGCGAATAAAAACAGTGCAGGTTGAATTGTTAGTCAATTCGGGCTGCCCCGCGCCGCGGTTTGACTGAAACCAGATTCCTAATCTTTAAGCGCCATGATTTCATATGACATTCACGTTGTTTTATAATGCATTCAATTTATTTGACTGATTTATTAGTCTATCAGTTAGTATATTGTATGTATGCATTAATTAAGAACTCTTAGGTCACTTAAATGTGTGTCTTGTGTCATTCTCATTACCGCGTCGATCACGTCTTTTGCTGTCGTTTACGTGGAAAAGTGTAGTAAGCTTTCCAGTACTCAGTGCAGATATCCCGTCCTTGCCAAACAATGCTGTTCACGAGGGGAATCGTCCCGTTACTCGCCCAGTACACTCGAAATCGAAATGTGATTCTGTCACCTTTAAATGGGAAATTGGAGTTTAAGTACTGTGTCGGTTGACACTTTAAGTGACACAAGATACTCACCAGACACCAAATCCACGGACTCCTTACTGACGACTTTTACCATTTTATTGGTCGGATCAGTTTTAAATCGGATTCCCCAGCCCTGCGTGCGTAATATAATACAAACATATAATAATGTGTTTCCCATTAAATCGTGTGCATTATTGCTAAGAAAGCAATTCCTCACCCCAAAGAACGAGAAAGGCACTCCAGTCTTCAAAATAAGATGCCAATTCCCAATGAAATCCATGGGCACTTTAAATGTCACATTTCCCAGGTAATTCCCCACCTCTTTGGATTCAATTTGAACAATTTTACTGCAGCGCGTGGCCCCCACGCTCGAGCTACTCAAATACAAAATGACTTGGAGGATTAGTATTTTGAAAATCATGTTCACTGCGTATTTTACTCCATACAATGTGAAATACAAGGCAGGGCAGAGTTGGGGAAGTTAATCTTTTTGGGCTGAATTGACAAGTCTACGTCTTAGTCTTTAAGCTGACTACGTTCGTAGCGCATTCAGCCATTATCCTCTTGTGGCCTTTGGAATAGCACAAAGTTAAACCGCTTAAAAGTCCACGTCCACAAATATAAGTGTGTGTTCAGAGTGACTCACTCCCTTCGCTCCTCTGATGATAAATCATGACAGATGCTTGAGGGTTAAACAAAATCTGACATTAAAATAAGTGCTTACTTAAAAGGAAAGAAAAATCTCAAATTCCACGAATGCATGAATTGAAGTTTGTCGTTCATCACAATTAACAAGACTTTTTTTTGTCTTTGAGGTTGTCAAAACAAGTAATACAGTTGACGCCAAGATCTGCCACGTGTCGAATTGGATATATATGGAGTCTCCTTGACAAATCAGACACACGAGGTTCTGTAAAAGTGTTTTTCCAGAAAGTCTGCTAATAAAACAAGTTCGGAGAAATAACCTAATTTGTGTTTCGTTTACTCTTTCATTTTCACTCCGAATTCCTTGCCTCAAATTAAATAGCAAGTGAACACTCGTAAGACATGTGAATCGCACCACATATGACCAAACGCACAAATCATTTGCTTCTGAGGAGCACCCGGCACTCGGAACACATGGGAAAAGTCGTAAAGTCCAGCCGCTCTGCAAACTGGCCACTTCCAAACACGTTGCTGAATATAATTTGTAGTCCGATCTTTCGCTTGGACAGCACGAGATTCGGATCAGAAGAGTGTATGCTTAGGTATTTGTATTTGCTAATATTTTGCGAAGGAACAAAACCGGAGGTTTCCGGCATTTTTGATTATTTTTTTGTTAAAATGCACTCATTGAAATAATGAAGCTTACAACTAGGGCGGATAAATGCCGATCGGTATTTAGTTAAATTCAAATCCAGCTCTCTCCTCTCAACTACAGATTATAAAACGGCGATAAAGCATAAGCTTGCAAATTCACAACCTCCACGATTTAAATGCATTTGACTGGAATCTTGCAATCCTTCACATTCACATCGTATCCATTCATTTTCTTGCATATTTTAAGAACCTTTGAATTTCCTCGCTTTTGTCTTGCAATCACAATTGCTTCCGAAAAGACGAAATTTCATCTCCAGCTGAAGACAACCTACGAAGAAAGGGAAATCCACCATCCATTTGAATTTTTGAAAAGAAATTAAAAGGGCTCCACCATGGGAAATGGCACATTGCACACAGAGCGCATTGCATGGCAGCAGATGTGATGGAGGCAGACAGCCGGATCCGATCAAGAAATCCCGAATACCATGAATGGATTTTACGTCCTCCAAATTCCCATGGGATTTCCCACACTTTCTCCTTTCCAAAACCCAGGCATGAGGTTCGAATTAAATCAAACGGATTGAATTGGACGATTTCCTTCACACACAGAGGATCACCCAAAGGATTTTTCTAAGGCGCCTCGAAGTAGCGCGTCCCGTTTGGATTTGGCCTTGGACAATAGTTCTATTCCTCAATACGATTTCATTTCGAAAGGATTTTCTACAACTGCTGCTGGATGGATGCACCAATGAACGTGAAACAAAATAATTTCCGAGGATTAGGACTAGGTCAAATGAAGGTCAAGTAACTGGACGTGCTAACACTGAAATCTAGAAAAGCAAAAACAAATGAAACTGGGCTCTTTCAACGAAACCTTGATGAATAATTAATGAAATTTACAACCAGTTCTGTACCGAACTACGTAGAAAACAACAATAGCACATGTTATTTTGATACACGACACGCGCACTGTGATCTGTGATACACAATTCACAAGAGGATGCAAGTCCGTGCTTATCTGAGTTAACAAGATGAGGAAGATCTGAGAGTCATTGAAGGGGACATGGATGCGACGAGGTGTGAAAGTGAGGACTCGGTTGGAACGGTTTAAGAGCAAAGCACAGGCTGCGACATAACTCGCAATTAGTTTTAAATCCCATTAAAATAAGACGTCGCGAGACGCACTTAGTTGTACGAGCAAAGGTTACCCCGACGTCGCTGTGGTCCAATTAACCGGAAATAAATGACACGGTAAATTACTCGGACTGACCTCGACGCCTTTAAATATGTTTGTATGGGGATTATTGGAAAATCTATTAATTACTTTTCACACTAACACAATTACAAGGAATTATAAACGGAATCTTGATTTGCTTTTATTATTCGTCGGCATTACACACAGGTTAAACGCTCGACCTCCTCAGAATCCAAATTCGCAAATTTTATTAGGGGAAAAATGCATGTATGGATTCCAGCAACTTCGCCAACGGCCACCACTCGCGATGACTGCAAATTTATGAATGCAATAAATGTCGTCGTCGTTTAGAAAAGCGGGGGTCGCAAAGGCTTTGCTCGGCCATCACGTCCTTTTGCCCAATTTCTTGCTGACTCTAATGTCGCACGATTTCCGCACATTTCAATCCTCATAACTCGGTGTCTACGGGCTCCGTTGAAAAACTGGAACTCTGGAACACTGGAACACTGGAACTCCTTCCGAAGGCGTATGGAGTTGTGGAAATTGATGAGACGATTTTGCTCCACACGCACGCCTTCCATAATAATTAATGAAGACCACCCAAACTTTTCCATTTTTTCCAAACTGAAACGGAGCTGACAAGGTGAACATTGTGCGAGTGACTTTGGATACCCGTAATTTGTGCTTAAGCTTACAAAAGACATTTAATCCACACTCATCAATCCCAGGTGCAAGAAAGTTACAACCCTAATCTCAAATCAAATTCAGCCTAATAAGCACATAGTGCATTTTGCAGGAATTGTCATTCTCAGAATGATTAAGGAAACTTCAATTTGTGTACTTGAGACCAGGGTGCTTTGGCAGTGGAATTTTCGTCACAGTTCCGACCCTCCGGTAATCGCATTCCATTTTCCCAGAGGCCGCTGCCGCCGTGCCTTAAGAATTCCAAGGATCTTTTGAAGAGAAAATTTGGGGAGATCAGCCACTCCACTTCACTTTTGGCTTTGATGATCTGATTCTGGAGGCGAGTACTTTCTTCGCTGAATTAATAAAAAGCGAAAGGAATTGTCAAAGAAAATCCATGTCACTTTTGCATCCTTAAAAAGACGCAAGATGCAAAATCCATGTCACTTTTGCATCCTTAAAAAGACGCAAGATGCTTAAAAAGTCTGCCGGAACTTAACCACATCATCAGGACGAGACTTTCTAAAATTAATAAAATCCAACTTTGCACAAAAAGTTGTTCTGTGCTCTCCGGAACTTGGAGTGCTTGCCGCGTCTTGGGAGATAAATGGATTAGCTGAAATGGAGGAGGGCGCCTACTTTGACCGAAATGATTGAAAATTATTTTGAAATCGTATTTTTAGTGCAAAGCGTATGTGTAGTGAACGAGGTTCCCGGAAAGCAACAAATGTTTCAAATGTAAAAGCATGTGTAATTCCATGAAAAACCTCTTGGATGAACGAAGTGGACTTCGTTCCTTTAAGAACGGTCTTCCTACAAAATCCATTTATTCCAAAACACGTGGTCGCAATTTCGTGATTCAAATTTCATTCACCTGCCGTCGCGCGTCGTCGCGGTCTTCGCCCGCTGAAGAGGAGCAAAATTTATATTTGCTTAAAACTCAACATGCCTACGTCACAAACAAAAAACAAATGGGAAGAATAATGCTAATCAAAAACAGACGAGCTACTCCGTTCTTGTTTATTTTATTATGTCACAAAATGCACAGGCAAAAGTTGTTTGAATGACGGAGGGAGTCGCAAACCAGAATTGATTGATACATTTTCCAGGATGGAATATGGAAACGGCGTCCAAGACGGTACGGCATTTATGCCTTCGTTTCTGGAATTTCCTCCGAATTCCCGGACGCCGCATCCAGGTCCTCCGAGCGGCGTCCAATTCTTTCCAGTCGCTCTCGCTCCGGCATGCGGTTCGCATTGAATTTCCCGGGTTCCTCCATTTCTACCTGGGCTAAATCAAAGTGAAATTACGTGGAACTCCCAAAGTGCAAATGTGCAACTAACAGGTATTGAATACAAGAATATTTGTCAAGTTTTTTTTTGGTTATAGCAATTTTTATCCTGTCTCGTTTATAATTTCTTTGAGATTATTTGAATTCCGGTCAATTATTCAAAAAATCCACTATAATAGTCAGGAGTGATATTAGTTTTCGACTTGTTTTCTCTTCGTTTTAAAATTAAAATGAATATCCTCATTTCACCACCGATTAAATTATTTTCAAATCACAAATAAAACTAGTTACTAACAACAGATTATCTCTCTTTGCATTCCCCAACAGCCCAAAATCCTCAAACTCCCCAAAACCACCCACAACCGCCAACATGCCAAAATCCGGCCTCGAATTGCTCCTTTCGTTGATGGCGACCGCCAATCAAACTTCGTCCCTCGAAGATGACCTCTCCGATGAACTCTGGAATTTCTCATCCGAGGAAAACGAACCAAAATCCTTCAAACCCGTCACAGATTTCATCTCGACTTTGTCCACTTTCCCTACCCCACTCTCCCCAACCACTTCCCCAATCAACAATGCCTCCCAAGTCCCTCCCGAATACATGCAAATGTCCACAAATTCCCGCAACGTTGTCATCGCGTACCTCATAATTTTCCTCATCTCCTCCTCGGGGAACCTCTTCGTTTTCCTCTCCGTTTGCCGCCAATTGGGGAAGTTGAAGTGGCGGATGACGATTTTGATTGTCCATTTGTCCGTCGCGGATCTGATCGTCACTTTTTGTGTCATTCCGAGTGAAATCGTTTGGCGGATGACCGTCCAGTGGTACGGCGGGGATTTGCTTTGTAAATTGTGTCAATTCTGTCGAGCATTTGGACTGTATTTGAGTTCCATGGTTTTGATTTGCATTTCGTTGGATCGCTTCTTTGCCATTTTGTATCCGTTGAAAATGTTTGAGGCGACGAGGCGGGTGAAGGGGATGTTGGCTGTGGCTTGGATCTGTGCTGTTCTTTTTTCCGTTCCTCAGGTGAGTTTAACTAAGAGCGTGTGCGAAGGGAACACACAATTTGTGTGCCCTTAAGTAGCGAAGGGGTGAAAGTTGAGCAAAATGCAAAATGAACGGTAATAAATATATCATTTGGAAAAGAATGCTTCCAAGGCGGAAGGGGGCCATGCCCGATGAAAAGAATGAAATAATTTTTTTTATTGAAAAATAATTTCTAAATTAATTTAAAATGCAAAATTTCAAAATAGTTTTGATTTCCGCCGTGGTTTCG
>JAAXYW010000420.1:0-38270 GCA_036851895.1 Orthonychiurus folsomi | reverse complement strand
CCGAGGACCGCGGATTTGTCTGCAGAAAATGTTCCTGACATCAACGTTATTGCCGGTGAGTTGATTTAATTCTGGGGATTTTTGTTCCTTCGGCTGACTGTATTTTTCGCGCTGGAGGAGGAACGCCTTGCGGTCGTGTGAGTGGACGACAGGAGTTGTAGGGTTCAACCTTCTGTTTCTGGATGTGTACATTGTATAAACTCATTCAGGCAAAAAGGAAATCCCAGCAAATACAACATTGACTTGCCGTCGTCAGTCGAACCTTAAATAAACATAGGAACATCCAGTTTGTGGTCAGGGGAAGGGAACCTTTGTTCAGGAATGTCACGGAGTTGACCTCTGATCTGAATTATGAAAGAATGGAATTTTGGAATTGGAATTTTATGCAATGAAAAACATTGCCATGATTGCTGCCGTTAGGTGGAAAAAAGAATTGACATTTTATTGGGTTTAATTTATAAAAATAGTTTGCTTGCCATTCCAACATTGTGCTATTATCCTGGCACAATAGAACTTTCCAATAAAGCCTTCGTCTTTAGTATTGTTTGCGAAGCCTTTGATGTGATGAGGGATAAAGTTGGAACTTGTTCAGAAGTGGACTCATGGGGATTTGGAACGGATGAACTTTGGTGGGAGAATATTGTTAAAGTTTTCATTGGCCTCTTGCAGCTCCTCTCGCAACCTTAGTCATGTCTTTAGACATCAGGGAATAGCCCCTTTCCGGTCGGTTGGTTAATAAGCCATTGGATTAACCGTAAAATGGCGATTTTGTATTTAGTCTCCGCCGCCGTCCCCATTGTATTTCCCACCTATTGCACTGCAGTTAAAGATGATTTAAGTGCTTTTTGATTGAGGGTCCATGGCCCACAAGCAATAAAATCCCAAATGGGAAGTTTATGGAGTTAGTAAAAAAGGTTCCTTAAACTCTTAATGTGCTTTTCGTGCAGGAGTGTTGAAGGACTATTTGAGGGAGCTGCCTGAACCTCTGTTGACGAAATGTCTGTACCAGATGTTGGTGGATGCACTCGGCGTCTGTCTTCCCGATGATCCGGAAGGCAATGCTCGACTCCTCTTCTCCATCATTGAGTGCTTGCCAAAACCCAACCGAGTAAGTTTTCAAAAATCGATTAAATGGAAGTGCATTAGCTAGACTACGAACCCGACACGGCTGGATCGGATTATCTTTTTCTTATTATCCGGGACAATGACGCTCAAGAGCTGCTATTTTTATGTCTCAATTTTGAATGCCGTTGAATTGTTAGAGAGAACAGGAGCGAGCGACTCTACTTTCCCAACATTATGACGTAATATTGGCATTTGTCATTTGTCAATTGCAGATCAAAGGAAAATAGCACACTTACATTTAGAAGTTTTGTAGCGCAGAAACACAAAACTTCTGCGAAACTGAATCGCATACAATTATCAGAGAAAATAAATTTAAAAATCTGATTGTCGTTTAACCTTGTAGTGCACGCTCCTCCTCATCTTGGAACATTTGAGTCTTGTGTGCTCGCTAAGTGACCGAAACAAGATGGGCCCAACTCAGCTGGCTGTAAGGAATTTTATTCGTCTTCCATTATAAAAGTCGGTCACAATTACATGACACCCACATATTTTATTTTCCAGACGTGTTATGGTCCAATCCTAATGGTGTACTTTGATGATACCCCGGACAGTCTGGATTTCCAGCCTACAATCAAAGTTTTGCAATACTTGTTGGAGGTTTGGCCGGCAAAATCAGGTAAAAGTATTTCGAGCACAGCTACAAATCTATTTTCTCACTCGCACCTTAAAGTAGAAAAGCAAGGGGAGGCGAGGCGGAAAAACATGCCTTTGTCTGCTTCAGAGCAGACTTTCTTCACTTTCTCCATGTCTGTCTCGTTTTTTTATAAATCCGCCCTGTATCCCCTTGCTCTTCCAACTCACAACTATTTAATATTCAGAAGCTAATTATAATTTGAAGGTGGGTCCACCCTTGGCCGTCCATTTCACTTGCATTTCAAATGAATCTCCCCCAATGCTTAATGAGAGATCAAAGTCACATTTTCTGGTCAAATGAATTAATTCCAATGTGTGGGATAATTTCTGAGTTGAGCTCACTTTCCAGCTTTTAAAACAGCACAGCTAGCAAATTCATTTTGCCTCTAGTAGAGTTATCTCAGACATGCTGCATTTTGAATTTTGAGTTTACTAGAACATGGGATTTGCAGTGACTATGTTGCAGACAGTTCGGGCAGTGGGAGCGGAAGCAGTACGGAAGGGCCCTTCTCTTTTGGGCAAAGGACGCCCATTCCCACGTTCCAGCCCAGGTTCCGCTCTTTTGTCCAAATCCCAGAGGACGACTTCGGGTTCCTCGCGGCAAGCCCAGCCCATGACCTCTCAACAGTCATCTCTCCGCTTAAGCCCTACAAAGCAGTCTCCTGGCTCTCTTAGCGAATCCTCCCCGTCCCCAACCTCCGTCACCTTTGCGAACAAGACTCACTCGGGTCACACGTTCACTGCCGCCATAACGTCTTCAACGTCGTCGGGGGCTCTGACCCTCACACCATCCACGACGTCCAGCTCCCTCACTTCCGTTACGACCCCCAACTCCCTCACTCCTGTCAGTTCGACAGCTAAATCCATTACACCCGTCGCCACAACTTTTAATTCCAATTATTCCCTCACATCTGAAATGTCCACTACCTCAGTCGTCATGTCCCCTTCCCCTACTCCTGGCAGAGTGGAATTAGCGGAATCATATGCTAGTCCTGATGACATATTTACATCAGTGTCTGTTCGGAGTCGGGTGACGGCATTTCAAGGCCAGGAGCCCGCCGCTGGACCTCCGGTCCCACCGTCGCCATTTCCTGGAAGGAAATTTGGTGGACCTGGTCACGTGGAACGATCCCACTCAGTGGAGGAGCGGGAAAAGCGCCGTCTCCCGAACCTTCCCCAACAACATTCAATACCGCCACATTCAAATCAACAGCAGTCCGTTCCTCAGCAACATCAATTCCCTCTGACCCAGTCATCCCAACCACAATCAAATATATTTCAACAAACTACTCAACAATCCAGCCCCTTCCATCACTCTATGCAGCAACAATCAAATCCTCAACAGTATTCGTATGCCTCGCAGCAGCCACCCTCCCAATATTCTGTACCTCAACAGCAGTCAACCCAGCCTCCCCAGTACTCTACCTCACATCAACAATATTCGGTTATAGGGAATGGAGGCTCATCACATTCAAATGTGTCTGGATCCTACATCTCTTCCACGATGTCTGATCAATCCTACCAAGACGTTGAGAATCTTATAAAGCAGCCAGTCAAACAACAATTTCCTCCCCCTCCACCTCCAAAACCAGGCTCTGGGCAAAGAGAAAGAGACCTGAAGAAGGAGGAGGGGCGCCGTGACAATGGTTTGTCGGAAATTCGGGATTCTGTCCCATTGAATGGCTCAAATTCCCCATCATGGATGACTCCAACTCATTCCAGCACTGAAAATGGGATAAAACAGAAGGAAGCCCAAAAATCCACGACGGCAACCTCGAGCACGTCAAGTACACCTCCGACGCCACCTGGCAATACACCGGCACCTCCTCCGGTCCCTCCACGCCTCGATCGGCGGCCGTCCCAACCGTCTCCGACCTCCTCACCACCGTCAATGCCACCACCGGTGCCGCCGAGGCTTGGTCGAGCTGCGCCCGTGCGAACTCCTTCTTTGGACAGTAAGATCGTACTACTATTTGTAATTTGGAATTCAATGTGTAATTTTTCTTTCTTTCACTTGCAGGCCGAGAGGCGTTTGAGGTAGACTGCTATACCATAAAGGAGGAAAATGGGGAAGAAGATTTTCTAACATAATTTACTAACGTGCTGCTGCTGTGTGGAAAGTCAGGGCATCGTCAATCGACAAACACCCCACTGACCTCATCTTTCTTCACTACACTACTCTTTCAGAGATATTCCTAAAATTGTTACCAAATATCTTCATATATACTTTACTACAGTTAAATACCAGATTTTATACATTCCGGCAGACGGGTATTGTTACCGAACATTTGGGGCTATGACCATGATGTTAAATGTACTTAAAATTGACAGTATTTGGCTGTGGAACTGCGTGAGGTGGTGTTTAGATGAAAAGAGACTAATTTGTGAAGGAGCTGCAAGGAAATAACAGGCTGTAATAATTTGCGTACGCTGTCAGATTCGAAATTTTCAGAATCCGGATAGTGTCGGAAAACTGAGTATCGAATCGCGTTCAATTAAATTAATGCCAAATTCATAGCAAATTTCGATACGAAAGTCCTGGGCAGCTGGGTAGGTGCGTACTGGTTAATTGGAAGCCAATATTAGGTGCGCTTTTGCCACCAACTTAATAAAGTAGCATTTGAACTCAGTCTGCGCCAAGAGGCTTGCCTACAAAAATTTGCTCACGCAATCCTAATAATCTTCAGTAATTTGAAATTTTTCTAAACAAACATAATCTTGCGAATCCTGAGATTTGATCATAGCAGGCAGAGATTTGAAATATGCTCTTATAATCTTTCACAACTGCAAGAAAATGTTTGAATACTCCTATTTCTCTTGCCTCTCTAACAAAACGTTTCTCAATCAAAATTTGAATGAATTCTTTTCCTGTTTCAAGCCTTCTTGAAGTTAGAATGAAATCAAATATGACAAACTGTCCCATCTTTGTGCTTGACGTTCAAAGCAATAATGGCAACTTACCTGAACTTTAACTCTCTTGCTTTTCATGCCAGTCAAATGCTATCCCAAGGACCTGCTAAACATGCAACATGACATTGCGGAATTTGGTGAATACAATGTGAAGCATTGGGTTTGATACAACAATGGTGAAATGCATACATACATATAAGTACATTGGTTCAACATATCATGATTTGCTAAAGTAGTTCTGAGGGTATGCGTCTAGCTTTAGCGTGTAAGAACTAATAGTTTTAAAAAACTAGGACAATGCAGCAAGGCTTGTCATTCGTCACGATCGTGAAATGAAATTATTAGGATTAACCCTCTGATTGGAAGGAAATGTTGCTAAAGCTTGTAGTAGGATGGCAAAAGTACCATACAAGCACTGTTGTTGTAATTTGCTAGGTGAATAAGGGAAGCATAGAAGAAGGAAAAACGGATTGTAAAAGTGTGGATTTTTTAGATTAAATATCAGGTAGAAATGACTCAAGTTGAAGCAAATTGCAATGGTAAGGCTTGGGAAAGTCTGGGAAGGAAATGCAAAGCTAGAAAAGGACTTGGGAACTTTTGAAATTAGGATCTAGACAGTAGACAATTATTCCCCCAGAACAGTGTGTTTTCATATTGTATTTGAAATCCTCATCTTGGCTAGGAGGGGGAAGTCTTTGCAAAAACCCGGAATAATGATTGGGCATAAACTGTTTGAAATTTTTGTAATTTCTTATGTGCATAATAGTTGAACAAAAAACAAATTATTCTACATGAATTATGTGTATTAATTAATTACATTGCCGTCGTATGGGTTTTGGGTGGAATGTAAATTGAAGAACAGCAAATAACTATTCAATAATTTAGAGCTACGTTACATGCCATTGCGCACTAACCAAATAATACGACAAACGTTTGACAACAATCAGTAGAGTAGAGACTCCTAAAATACTAGAAGTTGTGCTAGATTTCTAGTCCTGAAACTGACTGTAAGACGATGGCTGCTACCAATTTAGGATGTAATTGACAAACCTTTTAGAATGTCAATTGAATATTGAGTGTAATAGGCGCAGGTGAGGGAATGTGTTCTGCTGATGTTTGTCATAAACTTAATAAAAGTCGATTGTGTTGTTAAACAGTGGAGTGCTCTTTGTTTTAATTTGGAATATTTGAATCATCACTTCGTTTTTGAAAAACCAGTTTATAATATTACAAGGTGCTTTTTTTCTAATTTCAAAGCCGCGATTAAATTAATTTTTTTAAATAAGCATGAAAAGGTAACTACAGTTGAAGAAGAGTCACGCCATTTGATACACAAAGTTATCAATAAGCCTTGTAGGTTGTTATTTATTGCAGATCATACTTGTGCAGAATTTCCACATCTTGTTTTCAAGTAAACAAAAACACACATCAGTATTTTTGAAAATATATTACCATATTATCTACTCTACAACACAAATTTGGAAAGTCATGGACGGAATGCATTAGTTGAGCTTACTAACCCTTCCCAATATTTGTGTATGAAATTTCTTCCATGAGTTAGAGAAACACAAGACATTGGACTATTATTGACATGACTGGGTATAAATTAAATTTAACAAGGCAGTGATGAAAATACACTATCGTAGAGATTGTGGTGGGGACACTAGTCTATCCTATCAGTTAGAGAGTAAAATTAAATGCTTTCACTTTTGATTGACATGAGGTACAATACACTTTCACAATTCGACGAATGTGTTCACAGCATCACAACTTCACAACCAACCTACACTAACATATATATTCAGTTTTATAAATGTCTAAAATCTGCACGAGCTTGAACGTTACAAAATAGTAGTAACCACCTTGTGGAATTAAACGTCTAATGTCGAGACTTCCAATTAATAATTTTTATAAAAAAGGCCTCCCAAAATTAGACATGGCAAATACGATTCAACTTGTCACATGAAGTATTATGTCATCATTGTAAGCTACCTACCCTCTGACACGAAAAAATAAAACATGAAATATTGAACATAAACAAAGAGTTAATGAGAAGCTCAGACTCGAACCGCCGCCAACAGAGAACACTTGAATTCTGGATTCATCTAATTTGAATGGATCTGCTCCATCGTCACGAAAAAATAAAACATAAAATATTGAACATAAACAAAGAGTTAATGAGAAGCTCAGACTCGAACCGCCGCCAACAGAGAACACTTGAATTCTGGATTCATCTAATTTGAATGGATCTGCTCCATCGTCGAAAAACATCGGGCACTGATCTCCTGTTATTTTAAAAATCATTTTATTAAAAATATCAAAATTTGTTGGATGTGCTGGCCAAGATGACTTACGTTCTCTTTCATACTCCTCCATGACTATGGCTACAGATGCTCCTTCTGTGTAATTCCAACTGTCCACATCCTGATTCAAGGCACAGAATGCACCCACGGACAAGGACATCAAAACCCTTGTTAAATCCGATCTCTGATACACCCAACACCTGTATCGACTGAATGCATCCATTTCATCGTAAGTGATGAGGTAGGACTTCAGATTCTCCTTCCAGTATCCAATGCATTTCATTTTGTAGTCAGGATCACCTTAACCAAAACAAATTGGCATTTAATCTGAACTACACGAGGAATTTAGACTGACGGGTTATTAATCCCAAAACCAAACGCATAACATGCAGACCCACTAACAACAACACAAGTACAATCAGCTATGCAATTCTATGCTTGGGATTGTTACATTTCCATTCCACCTCCACATTAATAATTAAGGCAAATTATAATTTGTTAGTGGGAAGTTGCCATCTCCTCCTGCTTATTGGTGACATTTCCTTTTTCTACATTTTTATAATGTTTTCAGACAAGGGCAAAGCAGGGTCAGGTTGCGGCAATTTCCAATTTTAGTGCTAGTTTTACTTGTAATTCAACATTTAGCAATATCCCATATCCCAAATAAGCAAATCCAGACACCACAAACTACAACAGCACAAATTAAAAAGGCATTACTTGAAAGCCACTGCAACCTTTCCAATAGTTTGTATTTCGAGTATCACATTTGGTTGCTGTATTATACAAACACAATCCCCCAACTGGTGACGACTATCAGAAAAGTCTAAGTGTTTTTCAAGTTTTGCTAAATTTATAATTTAAAATTCTGGCTGCATATGTACTGACTGTATATGTCAAACGGGCGACCCAGATAATCAATCGAGAGGCAGTAGTTTTCATCAACAGTGATTTCCTTTTGATCTTTGTCGCATACGGAAAAATCAGAAATATTTGTTTTGCAGTAGAGCTCAGGTCTTGGGGACTGTGTCACTCCACCCAGGATTCGAGTTTCAAAGGGAGCATCTCCTCTTTGTGTAAAATTGAATTTTCCAGCCACCGGACAACGGATTGGTACTGGGTCTTTTGCTATTTATGGGATTAGCATTAAAAAAATCATTAAAAATATATTCCGCAATGGATTAAATTCATTTGAAGGAAATTGACAGGTTAACAATTCAAGGAACCATCACCGATTATCCACATCCCAATTGGAATTGCACAAATAAGTGATTCGTGTGCAGCGGTATGCCCAGAAACCGTCAACCGTATGCTTGCACCAACATACCATGTGCATTTAAGAAACTATTGTTAGTAGCTCTATGTGTCAATTATCATAATTTGTCGCCTTTGGTTCTCGACATTATACAGCATGATTTGTCTTTAATGTTGTTGCAATGGGCCACTGAGTACTAAATCAATCGAAGACAGGAAAGGGAAGAAATGTTGATTTTTACTGTATATGTCCAGTATTAAAAATATATTCCGCAATGGATTAAATTCATTTGAAGGAAATTGACAGGTTAACAATTCAAGGAACCATCACCGATTATCCACATCCCAATTGGAATGACACAAATAGGTGATTCGTGTGCAGCGGTATGCTCAGAAACCGTCAACCGTATGCTTGCACCAACATACCATGTGCATTTAAGAAATTATTGTTAGTAACTCAACATTTGTGTAACATTTGTGTCAATTATCATAATTTGTCGCCTTTGGTTCTCGACATTATACCGCATGATTTGTCTTTAATGTTGTTGCAATGGGCCACTGAGTACTAAATCAATCGAAGACAGGAAAGGGAAGAAATGTTGATTTTTACTGTATATGTCCAGAGGTCGGCCCTAAAAATATAAACATAAACTTAATTAGATCTTGCTGGCTTATAAAATTTACTAAATTATATCCAAAATCGTACATACCAAATAATCCAAACATATATTGTGCTCCACATCGACTGTAATTTCTTGATTGCCCACACCACATGCTTTGAAGGCAGAAATGTTGAGAGAACAGGTGAGCCGAGGCCGGGGTGAGTCCGTGATTCCATTCAATATCCTTGTCTCAAATGGAATACTGCCATGTTGATCGTAATGTGTAGAAACCACTTATGGGACAGGGGACAAACTCAGGATATTTTGCTAAGTGATTTAAATGGCTCTAAATTAAACGACCGATCTCTTCCTTGTTGAAATTTGATTTGAAAGGCATGGGCCGAATTTAAAGAGTCTTGACTTAAAATTAACAATGTCTTATCACAATTGCAGTTAGATATAATGTCGAGACGCGGATCATGCAAATGTGCCACCTCAGCATGGGATAAGCGATGAGAACAGGAAAGTACAAGCAGGAAAGGATTGTGGAAGAAAAGTTTTGTTAAATTTCAATTTGCAATGTGTACATTACCGAGGAGAAGGTCATACTTCCATTGGTCCAGATTTGGAAATTGGACCCATGAACAAACAGTAGAGAAGTCCTCCTTGATCATTGCGAGCCCTTTTCTAAATCGAATTATATTTTGATGTCTTGCAACAAAATCGAAGCATATGAAATCTTTTTGGCTAAAATAGAGTATGATAATATAAGCATTACTCATCAAATCAGCAAGAATTCGCATATTTTTTCTCATAAATTCCTTACCATCCATCCACGGTTAGACGTGCCATTAGATAACGAGATCCTCGAGTTTCACGACACACGTACTCCGTGTGTCGCCATCGCCCTTCATCCGGATACCACTTTTCAACTCATATGAGTAGAATTAATAACTACATCTCCGTCCAAATTGGCAGTATTAATCCATTCACCGGAATAATTTTGTGGAAGCTTGCAGCCTGGGGTTACGACTTCTGCTTTAACTGTGGATATATAAATTTTGAGAATATAACACTATCTATTTAACACAGTTTGCTTATCAAGTAAACTTTATAAGTTCGTACCTGGCGTTATTCTTAGTCTTTCTGGTGCATATTCAGTTCCCTTCAACACATTACATTCTGGTGTAATAGATGCAGCAATGTAAAGATCGTCATCCCGATTCCGCAGAAAACATCTATATTTTTCATCTTTCCGGGATTCCTTTGTGTTTGCAACAGCAAAGAAGTGATTCTTCCCCACAAACCATGATCCTAGACAACTGTACTCGACCGCTGCAAGTTACAAAGTCGATGTTCCATATGTGATTTTGAATACTTGCACTACAAGTAAATACAGAAATGCACGAAACAAAACTTACTCCCATCAAATGTCTCCGACATTCCTTCGCATTGTCTGTACGTAATATTAAACTTTTGATTTGTAATCAAGAACTGAGTCCCCGGAGTTTGACACGAATGGACAGTTGCATCCGGATGATTACACTCCCCTGTGAAGCGGAATCGGTTCTGGTAAGCAAATTGCCATACACCTTCCAAACTATCACGACAGTTGAGCGGAGCAATATTTTCAGAGAAAAATGTGATCAAATTTTGATCCCGGTTGAGGTTACTGCAAACTTCATCTATAGTTGGGGCGGCTCCTTGAGGATAATTTATGCAACCAGCTGAAATGTTAAAAATTTAAGCAAAAATTGTAATCTTTCATTTTGTTTTTAAATTAGTTTGAGCTCCAAATAATAAAACTTACTCTCAATTTTCTCCAGAACATTTGGCGTTCTAACAATTATGAATACACAATGGTAGCAATATTCTTGTTGAAATATAAAAGTGTAGTTGACATGATATTCTTCTCTCTTGGCAATACAGTAGCCTCGATTTGTCATAGAGTCTGCATCGAATTCCGTAACAGTGTCCAGATTCTTCTCCCGTGAATACCATGCTCCTCGGATTACAATTGGAATGTCACAAGATTCACAGATTGCGACGACTGTATTTAAATCAGCAAAGAATTGATAAATTGATTTTTTTTAAAGTTTAGTTCGGATCCTTGCTCATTTATATGTTAGTCCGCCGTCTAATCTACGAGGACTATGTATTTAACACAAGTCATTTCGTCTGAGTGAAGTGAAAAGTATTTTTTGCTCTCCAAGTTGCACAGAGGTATATCACCGTAAGGTACCATCCTAAGGACAATCCTTGAATACATTTTGCATAACGTCAAGTTTGTCATTTTAGAGTGTTCGGATCCTTGCTCATTTATATGTTAGTCCGCCGTCTAATCTACGAGGACTATGTATTTAACACAAGTCATTTCGTCTGGGTGAAGTGAAAAGTATTTTTTTGCTCTCCAAGTTGCACAGAGGTATATCACCGTAAGGTACCATCCTAAGGACAATCCTTGAATACATTTTGCATAACGTTAAGTTTGTCATTTTAGAGAATTGATTAATGACATTGAACGGTCGACGTGAAACAAAAATAATTTTAACAGTAGTTAACGTCTCTAGAGTCTGGACTGTAAATTGGATAATCATAATGCGCTTTCCTGCGCGGCAATAAAACCGTACCCGACAAGACGACGATCGTAAAAATATATTTGGGCGCAATCTTCATTCCGATTCCGGCTAATCTTAACTTCGGTGAATAAACCAAATTTGAACAAATGTGATTTGATCACACTCCCACTACTTCAAGAATACAATCCACACATTTTGAATTTGTGGCCTTCTACAAATTAAATTTACTGTATTTACGGGCAACGGGAAAATTTCAAATTGAAAATCTTCGGCTCAACTTCCACCCTTTTTTGTACAACCACACCTCCAGAATTGCCTCCACTTCTTACTCACCTTTATCATAGTTACATCAATGCCGTGTGTTGTGAATGCATTGTGTTGCTACCTCCACCTGCCTCTTGGGCATATTTTTTTGTACAGAATCTCATCCCCCGTGCTCCAGCCCCACAGCATGCATGCATGCAGCACCCTCTCAACAAACGTAAAACACAAATCCCTGCCTTTGTTTTGCACGTTGAGTTTTGGCTTTTGCCCAATGATTTAATTTGTGATTCAATCCACCGGAATGTCAACAAACTGAGTAGTCCGTATGCCGAAAAGTATAATGGAGAATGCCATTAGAAATGGCATTGGTAAATTTAAATAGACAGGGAATGTGGATTGCCTAAAATCTAGAAATTATCGGGGTTTTCAATACCTTCAAATTAAAGAGCGGCATATTATTTTTATCCCACTTTTCTTTAAAAATTTGACCACTTAAACTTCGAATTCCACTTCTCCCTGCAGCTAATTGTAAACCTGGACTTAGTTTGCTAGTACGCAAAATTCCACCAGGACATTTTCCAATAATCTGGTTGCATACGGTTAGACTTAATTGTCTTTAAATAAAATATGACAGAAGGTACAAACAATTTAAACTACATAAACTCATAAACACAACATGCTCCGTTGGAGAAGTATGCAAAATAATTTCAAAATGCAACCTGCAAATTTGTAAACTTTAACTTTTCATGTGAATCCCACGAACGACAAAGGACAAGGCATAATCGTGTTAAAAGGTAATCCTATTAATTTCCCATGGTCTCGCTCAAGCATTGTATGCTAAGAACCAAACTGCTCGAGGCAAAATCTTTGCTAAGAACCGTGAAGTGGGCACAAAAAATAACAGTTCTGCTGCTGTTTTTATCTAGTTTTTGTGTTCATCTTCTCAGGGCGGACGCTCAGAGAGGGCCGACTTACCCTTTTCCTCTTAAACACAACGCCATAACCAGTACTCCAAGAGAATTTACATTGCATGTAATATCAACAGTGGTCAACGAAGATTACATGCACCACAGTCAAACCATTGTTGCACTCTTCATAATTTTACGTGCACAATTATTAGCCTCATCGCAGAGCCCACATGTAAAACTCTATATGATAACCAGTTACTCAATAAGCTTGGGGAATGCTAGTATCGACGGTTTGTGCAAAAAAAATTCGAGAATTTCAAAATTTGCTTCGAGTCATGCAGCAGCAATGCCAACATTCTCGGAACTTAAAGCACCGCGCTAGCCAAGTTCGCAGCAATTTCAGTTCAAGACAAACCAAATATTAAGAAAGTTAAATTGTAAAGTGTTTTACACTGAATATTGAAGCCCCCTCCCAAACAAATGGTGGGGACGTTGATCGTGTGAATATGCTTTACCTTTTATGGGGTTAAGCATTGGAGTGCATGGACGAGAGGTGAGATGGGGAAAAGAAAGGAAGATTTTTCTCCTTGTCTTCGTCATGTGTAGCAAGGCTGCCAACTGATATGGTTGGCTGAACCAAATATCTCCTCCACTCCACCACCACTAATTACAATTACAGCTAGGACATTACATTAGTATTTTACACACATGTGGGCAACTCAATTTGCATTATTTATTAGGCAGACTTTCAGTGGTTAGTAGTGGGGTTTGTGAAAGTGCTCATCCAGTCTGGAAGGAAATACATTTTTGTATTTAAATTGCAGTCTGTCAATCAATAATAAACAACTTGTAAGGACGTTGAACTTACTATTCTTAGTTTCACTTGGAAGTTAGTAACGACGGGAAGCATTTACAAGCCAGGGTGTGTTGAGTGCATTAATGGTACTACTTGACTGAATGTGACAGAATACGACTGACATCTCAGGAATCTCAATTTTGTTTTATAAAAAGTGTCATAACCAAGTCGTCAGATCTGCTGCTACCCACTTAGCCTCCAGGAAGTAAATTTTAGAAAAGTAAGGTATAGTCCATGTCTACGTAATAATGTTGTTTTGTTCCTCGATATATTAAGTGGGTAGTGGGTTTTACTGCCTTTGATTCGTTGATCTATAACGCCTAATGAATGGATATACTATTATTGTTATTGAGCGATCCATTACTTATATTCATCAGTTCCATTTACACAGTTTTAGTCCATAGTCTTATATACAAAAATTCGTATACGTATAGCTGGACAGCGATGAATAAAAACTGAATAGAACCTGGATGCAGGATTTATATATTTTTAACAACCTAACTAATTTTACCATGTTTGCTTTCATCTTTACAGGGCTGAATAACTCAAATTGAGTTTGGAAATTTTACTTGCATCATGGCAGTACTGGCACGTATTGATTTGACCTGTCGACATTTGAAATTTACCTTCAACCAACACAAACATTGCTGATCTCATCCTCGTCTACTGCATCTGTGCCGCTTTGGCAGAAAGAAATCTCAACCCCAGAGGAATATCAAATTATACAAGAGAAGTTAACACCAACAAAGATATATTGGAAATGTCTAGTCAACACTTAACAAAAGCAGAAGTTAAAGAAGCAATTCTACACATTCAATCTTTCTCAACGTGTGGATTAGTTGAATTGTCTACCTGGATTAGGAAGTAAAGCTTGTATGACTGCACATTTTTTATATGCAATTCGTAAACAGTTCAAAGTTATGGTATTTTAAATAATTATCTAAATGTAAGTACTACTGTACTTTGTCCGTCGTGTGTGCACTACACTGACAAATGTTTGTACTCAATTTTAAAACAACACGATAAATTAAGGGAAAGAAAGATCTCTTCTGTAAATTAAGCGATATTAGCTAACACGTTCGTACTTAATTAGTTTATACATAATATGTCAAATTAAATATACAAATTAAATGGCTAGCGCATGTCACGGATGCGCTGGAGGCTCAGCCACACACTCACCTGCTGCCTCACCAAGCCACGGAAATCCGAGCAGTTCGCTCAATAATTTTGGAACTGCATCCAATTTTGGGGGTTCCAATTTCAATTTGGCTTCGACAAATTCCAGTAGTACCACGCCAGTCAGAGTCTCAAACAATGTCGGATGTTGCAGTACTTCTTGCACGACTTCATGCTCTCGTTTGACCTCCGGAGTTGGAAATAGTGGAAGTGTGAGCGGCCTAGGAAGTGCTAAGGATCAATTACGACAATTATTCGAAGCTTGCAAAACCGGAGACATTGGTCGTGTAAAGCAGTTAGCGACAACAAGAAACGTGAATTGCAGAGACATAATTGGAAGGCGCTCGTCCCCACTTCATTTTGCTTCTGGTAAATTAATTGCTATATAATTGTTATTTGTTAAGCATGGTAAAACATTTTCGTCACATAATTGAATGCTATTTTGAATTGCAGGCTATGGGAGAAGAGATGTAGTAGAATACCTATTGTCACTAGGTGCCTGTATCAACGCTCGAGATGAAGGTTCGGAAACACCAATTTTTGCTCTAACTTCTAGTGTTAATTAACATAGTTTGTATAATAATTCTACACAATCATACCCTCATTTCTGTAGGAGGACTAAACGCCCTCCACAATGCTAGTTCTTTTGGCCACACGGATTGTGTGCGGCTTCTTCTTGCCAAAGGTGCCGAACCGAATGCTCGAGACAATTGGTAAGACATTGCATTGTTTTGCGATGTTGCCCATTGTAGAATTTCATTTATATATTTGGGTCTCAATTCACGCAATTCTATAGGAATTACACGCCCTTGCATGAGGCTAGCGCGAAAGGGAAAATTGACGTTTGTATAGGTAAGTTGTTTGGAATAGGTTTCATAAGTAATTCCACTTTGTACTTGAATTTGAATTTTCGGAAGTTAAATGCGTTGTTGGCCTTATTCTTTGAAACAGCTCTTTTGCAAAACGGTGCTGATAGCACCATAAGAAATTCTGAAGGCAAAACACCGTTTGACCTAGCTGACCCATCTTCAACTCAATCTGTATTTACGGGAGAATACATGAAGCACCAGCTTTTAGAAGCTTCACGATCTGGCAACGAAGAAAGGTAATTGGATTAGTGGCCACCAAGTTGATTTGGCTGTATTTTATTATGTATTTTATGGTCATTGGCATGAATGGGAATGGCCTGATGTTTATTGCCTATTCAATTCGTAGGTTACTTGCCTATTTGACTCCTTTCAACGTTAACTGTCATGCTCAAGATGGACGTAGGAGCACTTGCCTTCATTTAAGTGCTGGTTACAATAGATTAAAAATCGTACAAACTCTTCTGCAGCATTCAGGCGACGTTCACGCTCGAGATAAAGGGTACGATACGAACATTTTTATTTTTCCTGGCTAAACACCAGTGGGGACATGAGTTTACTAAATGCAACAACAATATTTTAAGCAGGGGTTTGGTTCCGCTGCACAACGCTTGTTCCTACGGTCAGTAATTGCAATTTTGAAGCTTTCATTAAATTTAATGCCAGAATGCCAGACGTTGAAAAATGTTCTATTGTTTGAACATCAGGCCATTTTGAAGTTTGTGAGCTTTTGATTACCCACGGGGCAAACGTGAATGCAACAGATCTTTGGTAATTAATTTAATTGAATATCATAACTTCACCAATTTTCACTAGTACATACAACTAAATTCATGGATTCACTTCTAGGCAATTCACACCGCTTCATGAGGCATCTTCCAAGAGTCGTGTTGACGTCTGCAGCCTTCTCCTCGCACATGGCAGCGATCCAACTCTCTTAAATTGTCACTCCAAGTCAGCCATTGATCTCGCTGGGTCTCGCCAACTGCAAGAACGAATAACATATGAATATCGAGGTCATCAGCTACTACAAGGATGTCGATCTGGTACGTTTTATACAAATTTAATTAAGAGTTCCAAAACCAATGCTACCATATCATCCACTTGATATTTTACTGACTTGATAATGCTCACAAATCCATTGTAATGAACTCGAATAGGTGACTTGTCCCGAGTTAAAAAACAGCCGGACCAACTTATCCAGCAGTTTCAGCACCCTTTCACTCTAGAAAACGCACTCCACCACGCATTAATGAATTGGCCACAGCCCCAGATGAGGAAAGTGGTGGAAGTTCTCATCAAGAAAGGTGTCAGTTTGAACGACAAAACGAAGGCAGGAGTGTCACCACTGCACATTGCGGCTGACAGGCCAGATATGTACGATATTCTAGATCTTCTCGTAAAACACGGAAGCAACCCAAATGCTGTAGACGGAAACGGCGAGACAGGTGAGCCTTCTAGTATTTGTTGTTGATTAATGTGTACAGCATTGTGATTACCATGTACGGCTGTCGGCTGTCACAATTGTGACGTGGATCAATGAAATTAATCTTCGTGGCATATTGTTCACTTCAGCTCTTCATCGAGCCGCAAGGTCAGATAATGGTCAAGGCTGTCGGCTTCTCCTATCTTACGGTGCAGATCCGTCAATTCAATCCCATCAAGGATACACTCCAGCTCAACTAGCTTCCTCAGCGCTGGCAAAAATTCTACAAGGTGCGATTGACTGCAATACATTTTTTTCTTTACTTTAGCTGATAATTTTAACGTTCTGTTCATCTTCTGTTATCATCTCATTAATTTGCATAAGAGTAATGAAACTGCTTTTTGAGTCAACTCCTTTTATGGATTCCTGAAGAAAGTTGACAACTTTTGTAGAATCCTCAACTTGTAGTCGCGCTTTGGTGCAGCCTTTTGTTTTATTGAGAATTTATTTATGGACTACCTCTCTGAAGTCAGTTTTATTCCTATCCTTGCAGAGGATGGGTGTCAATTATTCCATTCCTCGCCTCAAAAGCACAACTCATTTTATACAGAAAATTTTAGATTTTATTATTGGCAATGGTGTCAAACGTTCCTATTTGTTTATTAGAACCACCGGAACTAATGGTCGACATTGAATATCAATTACTTGATGCCGCTCGATCCGGTGATTTGGATATGGTTGTCAAGATCTTGAGCCAAAGACCAGATGTCGTAAACTGCCGTGATATTGATGGGAGAAACAGCACAGCTCTTCATTTTGCGTGTACGCTAACCTGTTGTCACTAAAGTTGAAATTGCTTTGGTCTAATTGTTTAAATATGGTTTTACCCAGCCGGATACAACAGAGTAGCTGTTGTGGAATACCTTCTGCAACACGGTGCTGACGTCCACGCCAAAGACAAGATAATAACCAAACCTGTGTTTTATATTACTTAATTACTTGATCTGGAACATGAAATTTAATAGCACATGTTTTTTCAGCACGGAGGGCTAGTCCCCTTACATAATGCGTGTTCATACGGTTAGTAATTTGTGATTTTGAAGTTTTCTTTAAATTTAATACCAGAATGGGAAACATTGAATAAGGTTTAATTGCTTTAACATTAGGTCATTTTGAAGTTACGGAATTACTGGTGTCTTATGGAGCTAATGTGAACGTCTCGGATTTGTAAGGGGATATATTTTTATTAATTATATTTAAGTTAATTGAGCATATTGCTGAAAATTAACCAATTCATGCTAAACAATAGATGGAAATTCACTCCACTGCACGAAGCTTCAGCAAAAGGTACGACGATTACGATTACTGAGTAAATTATTAATCAAATTATTAATATGTACGAATAATGTGAAGGCAAATACGATATTGTCAAATACTTGATAAAGCATGGAGCAGAGCAGAAAAAGAACCGTGATGGGGCTTTTCCTATCGATCTTTGCAAGGATGAAGATGTGGCAGATCTTTTACAAGGGAATTCGGCACTGCTCGAATCTGCCAAAAAGGGAGCACTCGATAAAGTGAAAAAACTGGTCACATCTGAAAATATTAACTGTCGTGATACGCACGGGCGAAATAGCTCTCCCCTTCATTTGGCATCAGGTCCGTAAAACTTTAGCAAAACTTATTTGCTGTCGCAAGTCGCAAAATTGGTAATAACAATTTAATTTGTGTGCTGCGCAGGATACAATAATTTGGAAGTAGCTGAGTTCCTTTTAGTGAAGGGATGTGATGTAAATGCTCGTGATAAAGGTGGACTCATTCCTCTGCACAATGCTTCGTCTTATGGTTGGTTATTTCAAATTTCAACCTTATGGTTTTTTAGTGTAAAGCATTTTAAAATTTAATTTTTTTGCTAGGACACTTGGATATTGCTGCACTTCTCATTAAATATGACACAATGGTAATAGTAAAAGTACTCTTAATATTTAAATCCCATGTTTATCCAAACGGTTTTACTTAGGTGAACGCAACTGACAAGTGGGGCTTCACCCCGCTTCACGAAGCATCTCAAAAAGGCAGGACACATTTATGTGCGTTACTCTTGGCTCATGGTGCAGATCCATTTGCTAAAAATCAAGAATTTCACACACCATTAGATCTAGCTGTTGCTGATGACGTTCGTAGCCTACTTCAAGACTCAATGACAAGTCATCAGACTCTTCCCGTGACCACCAAGGGAGGAAATAAAATTATTAATCTTCCCACCACAAGTACAACTTCATCTCGAAATAGTACTGTTGTTTCTGGAGCATGGAAGAACGCCAATAGCACGAGCAGTACAACGAGCGAATCAGTGGCAAGTGAAACTGTGATAATGCCTTCTGGAAACCCTTTTCTTATTCCGATTCGATCTCTTCTCTCTTCTGGCGGTGGCGATGGGGAGACGGACAGTGATTGCGCTGGTGGTGCAAGTGGTGGTGTCACGGACTCTGCTATAAGTTCCCAGAAGATAGAAAATGAAAGGCTTATTTCTCAAATGAAGTGTCTTGGTAACTTTCTCTCAACGATGGGTTTGGATCACTTGCGGGATGTGTTTGAGCGAGAACAAATCACTCTGGACATATTGGCCGAAATGAACCATGAGGATTTGAAGGGAATCGGGGTGTCTGCATATGGGCACAGGCACCTTTTACTTAAAGGTGTTGACAAGCTGAGGTCTAGCATGGGTGGAGGAACAATGTTGATCGAATTACCACGAGAAGACAGAGAATTTCTAGCCGTTGAGGATGAAATGCAAGTTACCATTCGAAACCATCGCGACAATGGCCATGCTGGTGGAATTTTTATAAAGTATAATATTGTGAAGGTAAGAAAGAGCACTAAAAGTACTTTACATTTAGACTCGATTGAATTATACCTCATTGTACCAATTTTGTTTCTACAGATTCAAAAAGTTCGAAATCCAAAGCTGTGGGAAAGGTACATTCATCGACGAACCGAGGTAACATTTAGTCTTCGGTTACATTGTATATGTATTATATTAATTGTATATATTTAAAAAAAGGTTGGAGATGAAAATGGTCGTGAAGGCCCCAATGAGCGTATGCTTTTCCACGGAAGCCCGTTTATCCCTGCTATTGTTCATAAAGGTTTTGATGAGCGTCATGCCTATATAGGTAAAAACATAAATTCGTGGAATTTTGATTGAGTTTAAAATCGACCAAAAATATTCTAATAGGAGGAATGTTTGGTGCTGGAATTTATTTTGCGGAGCACTCGTCTAAAAGCAATCAATACGTTTACGGAATTGGTGGGGGAATGGTATTGTGACAAACACAAGCTTGATCCAGAGAGTTTTAACATTGACAGCAAATTTTAATTTAACTATGAATATTTTAGGGATGCCCTCTCCACAAAGACAGGTGTTGTTACGTGTGTCATAGACAATTGCTACTTTGTAGGGTCGCTCTTGGAAAATCGTTCCTTCAGTTTAGTGCAATGAAAATGGCCCACTCGCCTCCTGGCCATCATTCTGTTGTTGGGCGTCCATCGGCTGGAGGGTTGACCTACCCCGAATTTGTTGTTTATCGTGGGGAACAGGTATTTGAATGATATGTACTGAATATTATTTGAAGATTGTGGTTAACAATGGCTTCCTTGGAATTTTAGGCTTACCCGGAATACTTAATTACATATCAGATTGTTAAACCTGAACTCGATCAAGAAGCAACCCTTACCGCAAAACCCCTGTAATTGTGATTTTTCCCAGTTTGCGGTACCGTACCACTACTGGCACTACGGCGCGGCAGCCCTTTTTGATAATGCCGCCATTACTGCCCAGTAACACAGTAGAAACAAGGCACTGAAAGCAAAAGAAGCGAAACTTGTCCTTCTGTATCTGGTGGACCAATTCTACTAAGATGAAGTCCATAGACACGTTCTGAAGATATTGAATATTGATCTTATGTGGAGCTCTTGTTTCGACGATATTCCAGCCATTTTCCGGCTAGGGCTAGGCCATTATTGGCAGTGACAATTATTAATGGAAAATGGATATCCGAGATCGAGACTACGCCACTCCTATCTGACTGTATTTGTTCTAATTAAAACTGTGTTTTATTTTAGTAGTTAGCAATTTTCAAGTAATGAGTTTACTCAATCTGCAATTAAGAAATTACTTGACCATGACAATTTGCCTCAACAAGTGTTTAAATAAAATATAAAGTAATTGTTAATTGAAGTTTTTACTCAAACTACAAATTTATTGACTTTCTTCGGGTATTCCGAGTTTCCAAAAGAAAAGCTTATATTGGTTCCTTCGCTTGAGGCCTAGTCTATAGTTCATCCTTGGAAAGTGATCTGTTTAAAAAGTTAATTTGAAACAATGTTATTGTTATTCGGTCTAAATATAAATGTGATATAGGACAACTTACAAGGATGTCTTAGTTTTGGCCCCTATAATTTTAACTAGATCTTGAAAGAACGTTTGTGGATTTTCCATTTGAGAAAACGTAGTCAACGCACTTCGAATGAGTTCGTAAGCCTTTTCCGGGTCGCTCCATCCGAAATCCTCAGCATCGCCCTTCAATCCATTTGTCAATTTCTGCATTAGTTTCGGGTCGGCCCTGACTAGTTGCAATGTGTCCTTTATTTCTTGAGTGTCAATTTCCGCGAGAAAAGCGATAATTTTGTCGATAATCATCTCGCTTACAACTGTAAATGTTGGGGCTGAAATATATTTTACAATTGAATCCCGGGCGTCTCCGAGGGAGGCACGAAGCTGATCTTCATCCAATTTGTGTTCTTCCTAAACCCAACAAAACCCACTTATTTAATATTTCTAACAGTGTGTCAACCCCATTGTCATCCATGTTTAGATTCCAATTTCCAATGCTCGATAATTATAACATCAAATAGATCTTATAAGTACTGGTCTCTTACATGTGAATTTTTTCCTTCTGCAGTTATCAGGAGGACGCAAGCGGTGAGAGCTAAAAGAAAGCTCAGAAAATACTTAGTCATTATTCCGATTTTGATTCACGGTTTTCGTTTTACAAAAACTTAATTTCTGTTAAGAATTTGATTATTATTTTAATGCAGACGAATCGACAACCAATCCAGCACACTGCACTACTGGTGTTAATCCTAAGCGTGGTTTGAGGCAATTTTTTGGTTATCTAATGTATTTGCAGATAACAAGTGAAGTGGACACTCAGCTTTCACTCTCATCAATTTCAACAGGTTATTTAGCACATGTGCTGTACATTACATGTGGCTTTATTGTTATTGGCTTTGTATTGTATTGGCGAAATAAAAGTTTATCAGCGTGTTAGTTTAGTATGCCTAAAGTTAATTTCAAACAGGTGGGCGAATGAGGGAGGCTACGTCCTTGTCTTGATTTCATGTTCGCACAATTACTGAGCCTTTGGGTTTGGGCATAATGTCAGGACATGCAGACATTTGTCAGATATATTTGAAAATTTTATTTGTTTTATTGTATTAACCACCATACCATTGTCATTAAATAAATGCAAGCTCCATGTTCTGGTGATATGAGATTTGAATTAGATAAAACACACTTGCGGAGTTCCGCCATAATAATTAAAATACATCTTAAGCCAACAGCACATTACTTACAAATATATTATATTGTGACCAAATTCTAATTCGCAGCACTTGTGTTTGTGAACATAGATATTGCACAAATCCAATTCCTAACCAAACAGCAATCCCGTACAAGTCCCGCTCCTCCTTGCTTCACAAGAAAGGCGCGCTTTCTGCACCGCTAGCATTCAGAATTGTTACCTGGCTCTACGGATCCAGCAGCAGCAAAATTGAAGTTCTTTCTGTTTTTTAACATTTCCTGTTTCGATTTTAGTTCAGATAATCAAGAGATCATATCATCGAAGAAGCGTACCGAAGAGGAAGTCAGTCAATTGGGCTTGTATTTTGGTGAGTTTATAATTCAAATTTAGTTAAAGCTATAAGTACACTTCAAACATCCTATTACAGAATTATTAGAATGCAGTATTGATTGTGTCGCTTCAGTCTTGCGTTTTATTGTTTCATAATCAAAATTTAGATTTTCCAGGTTAATATGCAATTTGCACACTTGTTAAGATAATTTGTATATTCTATAGTGACTAAGATTACAATGGCGGGGGATGGAGAATCCACTCTGTCATTAGGCGGCGGCGGCGAAGAAGAGCTCAGACTTCGTGCCAATCTATCGCCGCAATCCGCAGCAAACGAATCAAAACAGTCATCTAATCCGTCCCCACAACATCTATCAAAGGAATTGGAGCATTCATCTGATGTAAGTTCTGAGGATGAAGTAATCTCCCGACCAAAAGCAATGCGAAGTAAATTGCTTTCTTTCGTATCCGATGAAGACTCTTTGTTGTCGCTCAATAATAACGTACCGGAATCTGCAACTACAACTGCTGAGGTAAAGCAAACCCGATATGATTCAGATGAGGAGTCTTTGCTCTCTATTGATAGAAATTATCCGGCTGTCAAGAAAGCCAAACATCCTGAATCGTCTTCCAGTCATGGTGAAAACCTTGAAACTGTAGAAATTGTCCGGCCAAAAGCAATGCAAAGTAAATTACCTTCTTTTGGATCAGATGACGACTCCCTGTTATCTTTGAACAATAATAACTCCAATAACGCACCGAAATCTGGGACTAATGAAAACAAGCTAGCCCGATATGATTCAGAAAATTCAGATGCGGAGTCTTTGCTTTCTATTGATAGAAATTATCCAGAAGCTGTTAAGAAAGTGAAGCACTCCGACTCATCCTCTTCCAGTCGTGGTGAGAATCTTCAGCCCGTAGTAAGCTTAACTCGACACGACGAGAATAGCCCGAAAACAAAAGCAGTACGAAGGTTGTCCAAAAAACAACGGGATGAGGTAATGAAACAAATTAAAAGCAAGACTGAACGTATTAAAAGGGAAGCGCCGCTTAAACTTCCTTATCATCGGCCAGAAGCTGAGTCGTTGGACGAATTCCTGAACAGAAGAAATTTGGCACGAAGGGAGTTCCAAGACTCTCTCGGTTCTAATTTCAAACTGAAGGGCTTTGGTGCATTAAGAAGCAAAGCTGGAAATAAAGCGCTTCAGCTTGAAATTGCCAAGAATGAATTGACTGATATTGGGAGTGGTATTACCCATGACTGCGAAGCTCAGGACTCAAATATCTTGAAAAAGTTAGATGGTGAACAAGTCCCATTCAGTTCAAAAGTTGATGAATGGATGAAGGAGTTTGCCACTGAAGATCAGGCGCAAGGTTCGACAACTGGCGATTCTAATCCTACACCTACACCATCACCATGTCCTAGCCATGCTAGTGTTGCAGCTGATGTTGAGCCTGTTTTAATTGGGCCGAAGGAACCACTGGAGAAACCAAGCACACTTCAAATTGAAAATGCCTTACAATTGGAACAAATTCACTTGTCTGACAGCGACGACAATTTAGTGATAGACGAAGAAATTATTGAAACGGTTGACTTGACAGAGAGTCAGGACACTAAGCGAACTGCAAATGCAAATCTGGAAAATAGTGAAAATAGGGCTTTAGGACAGCAGGTGGAAGTAGAAATGTCAAAGGCGCCAATTCCAAGGAAAACAATAGCAGAATTGTTAAAATCTCTGCCGAATTATGACAAAATCATGCTCATGAAGCCGACCTTGGGTTTGGGATACGACGAAAATAAGAAAAATATTGATTTAAAATCGAAATCTTCAAGGTCAAGTAATTTCCAGCAAAAGAAAATGCAAGATTTGATGGAACGTTTCGCAAAGCATTCTGTTATTCAGAGGAAACCGAAGGAGCAGCATTTCACAGTTCAGTAAGTATCTATTAAGCTTATTTCTCATTTGCCTCTTATATTAGGTTGGAATTTTGTTTTTGATTATTCATGCTCAATTCAACCTATCAACTCGGCGAGATTTCATTTGTGATTACAAAGCAATAATTAGTTTAATTTTGTAGTGTCGCCAAGAAAGAAGAAGATTCTCAAGGGCAGGAAAAAATCATTGTGAATGAAGTGGACTACGTGGAGTATGCCAAAACAGAGGTCGACGATGAAGATAAGCAATCGGCTTCTCCGTCACCCGGGCGGCAAGCGCCTGGCGCGAAGCTGGTCAAACTGAGGGCTGATTTAAGAGCTCAGATTATGGAAAAGAAGAAGAGGGAGTACAATGAGAGAATGAAAAGACATGCCATAGATAGCGAGGGGAAGTGCTTGGATACGAATTTTGAAAATGAGGAGGAGGAAATCATGGAAGATGACGATATGACCGAATCTGAGCCAGAACTCACGGACGAAGAGGAGTTGGAAAATATGCTGAAGAGAGAAAAGAAAAACAGAAAAAAGAAAAGCGCTTTTGTGGATGACGAGGCTGTGGATGAAGAAGAGGAAGAAAATGTAGGGGGTCTTGATGAAGACGAAGACAGTGAGACTGGGACCGATGATGACGAAGTAGAGAATGAAGCAGTCGAAGATGATCTGCTTTCAGTGAAGTCGGATAGTTTGGGCATCGACCAGGCGAAGAAGATGTTCAGTCGAGTTATTCATCTCGAAGACAGCTCTGACGAAGAAATTGTTGGAATGGAAGGTGTAGCAGAAAAAGAGAACGTTGAAGTTGCAAATAAGTTGGAATTGGAATTGTCATCATTTAAAGAAATAGAAAATGAACCAACGCCACCAACGGGTTTGAAGTGTGATACTTTAAGTGACAAACAATCCCAGCAAAACCAGCTTGAAACTGACAACAACAGTAACTGTAAGCCTTCCGCATTGAAGTCGTTAAATAGCGAATCTGAAGCATTTACTGGAAATCATGGAACACAGGATAGTTCCGCAATGTGTCAGGATATTAATACTGAAAATGCATCAAGCGCAAACGATACGCTTCCCTTTTCGCCGAGTTTATCAATTGACAGTATGATGCCTCCAAACTGGAGGACACCCAGGAGAACTCCATCAGAAATTGAAAAACTTTTCAGCCCTCTGACTCAAATCACGCCAACCATGAAGTTTAGTGGCCAAATTAATGTAAATTCTAGACATGGTTTTAAATTTTACTTACACTTGACTTTAATCTGATTGAATTGTTTCACCTACTTGTAATTTTTTGGTCTTTCAGTCACAACTGACGGAAACTCCAAGCCCCGCGCAAGTGTGGGCAGCTCCCCGTCCCGACTGTCGTCTTGGAGTTTCCCCAACTCTGTCTTTGTGCAAGGTCAACTCAGAAATTGCGCTTGACTATTTCCTACAAGATAATCCTTCAAGTTCTCAGAAAACACCAAACCCAATTCCTAAAGAAATCACGAGCCTCTTTGCAAAGGATACCTGGAATGCATCGCCGTTAACGTTGTCCAAATCCAAGCAAAAAGAGGAGGAAGAATTGCTGGCACTTTGTTCTGGAGTATTTCCGTCTCAAACACAAGCATCACCGATAGAAACGCAGCATTCAGTTGACTACAGTGATGATGAGGCGGGGCCAATGGATTCGAATGGAGTTTTTAACAAAACACCAAAATTTGTACCAGTTAGTCGTCAACTGGCAAACGGAGACGAAACTCCCAAAGCAAGTGAAAGAGCTTTAAAGACTACACGTTTGTTTTTTAAAAGTGGGGTAGAAACCGATAATGCTTTTGATGAGGAGGATGACGAAGATGTGAAAACTAAAGTCAAAGTTCTCAAGAAAAGGAAACGACTGGAGTTTTCAGATGACGAGGCTGAACTTGATGAAACAGAAGAGAATCTGAGGGACGTGTCAGAAGGTGAAGAAAATCAACAAGCCCAGGATAGTGAGCCTGAATACGATGACGAAGAAAATGAAATTCCAAAGAAGCCGAGTTTCAAAGGCATGATAAGTAGACGAACTGGACGAATCAGGAAAGCATTTGTAGAGGCAGAGGCAGAACTCTCTGGTAGTGAAGAAGGATCTGGAGATGAGGATGAGAGAGGATTAGATCAGTTGGATGAAGAGGAAGGCGACATTGAGGATATCGACGAAGATAAATTGAGGGATGAAATCGGCAGGGAACATCTTAGGCAAGTCCTGGACGACGATCAAAGGCACATCAGGCTACTACAGGAAGCATTGCTGGAAGATGGAGATTTGCACACTGACGGAAAGACGAGAGAGAGACAGTTTAAATGGAAGAATGTTGGTCAGTAATAATTCTATTTTGATTACTACCTTGCGTGTTTATCGTTAATTAATTTTTAATGTAATACAACGACAATTAACGCAGTTATGTTTGGATAGATGAATGTATTTAGGGATTAACTAGAATTGCTGTCCTTTTAGACGATGCGGTGCTGGACGACATGGAAGACGGATGTTTACAAAAGGACTATGTAGCAGATGAAACCGAACTCCAAAAGCAAAAGGAGAAAATTGAGAAGATGAAGTGGCTAAACGAGAACTCGCATTTAATGCATAATGACGATGACGATGCTTCGCAGAATTTTCTCGAGAAAACCACTTTTCTAAAAATGCGAAAGTCGACGTTTCAGAAAATTCAGAACTCTTGCACCCAGCTGGAGTCTTCTGTGTCAATGTCTATGACCTCTTCATTTTCACGACTGCCAAGCAAGCTTTCTCACGACTCGAGTTCCCGGAAACCAATCCACGATGACGAATTTGAAATTGGTTGTCCACAAACTAAAACTGTATCCCAGTCTTTTCCATCTCCTGAAGACGCCTTTGCTAAGGTATTTTGAACTTGTAGTTAACGTTATTTCACTTTATTTTGTGTGTGTACAAATGTCGGTCTTTGTAGGTTAGGAAAGGATCTTTTCTAAATCGCGGCAGCCCCACCTTATCGCGACTGGCGGAAATGACGAAAATTAATGACGTCGTGTCTAATGTTAAAAACAATTCGAGGAACTTCGTTTTCTCAATGATAACTCCACCGGCTCCAAGCAGCACAGAAGTAGAAGGAAATCATTCCAAAAAGGTTTGTTTGTCAAGAATCAAGATGCCAAACTAGCTTATGGCCATTTTGATGTTGCTTTTTAAATTTTATAATTGTTTTTCAATTCATAGCCAATTGCTGCAAGGAGAGCAACATTACAGCCGGCGAAAAAGGTAAAAATCGATAGGTCTTTCAGCAGCTTAGACAGCACAAGGAAGGAGGCCAGCATATTTAAATGGTTCTCATGAATCATGATTCAATTAGGTTAACTTATTCGCTATTTAAATAGCACGATAGATTTATTCTTACTATACATATAAGGAATACTGGAATCTTTGTGTGGTGTTTGGCACTAATTGTACTTGACGTTGTTTCGTATTTTTTTAATAAAAAAATAAACGGGAAGGATTCGTTCCTTGTTTATTGGTTGTTTTTAGTTTATGGAGCGCTGAATGTCAGCACCCCGCCGCGCAGCGGTTTCGTTGACCTAAAACAGGTATTTTCCAGCATCCTACGTAATGTGCTTTGTAAAAATTATACAGATAACTTGAGGATTACTAAGAGCTCGTGATTGCTTTTTAAACTCATTTTGAACAACATTTGGTCTTCAAATTTTCCAAAATGTAAAATCTGTTTCGGTGCATTCCAATTAAGTTTGATTCTAGCCGATTAAAATCCACGAGTAATATTAAACAATATTGAGAGAAAATATTTTGATTAGGTGAATCCGTCCATCCAAGGGTATTTAGTATACCCTGTCTGGAAGCTATATATATGGGGCTTTCTCCACTATTAACATTTTCCTTCATAAAATAATACTATGCTTTAAATTGTACCTATTCAGAAGACAACTATGACAAAATGATTCTTTACTTCTGTCCTGTCCCTTAACAAAATATTCATGCTAAACGCAAAATTATTCTACTCTGTCCGCAAGTTCAAAATTAATTTAACTTAATAAGCCACAGCTTCGACAGAAGCAGTTTTTATTGCCTTTATTGCTTTTTTATGATCTGATTAGCTTGATAAATCTATTGCATACATTGATTACTATTTGAATTTTAGCCCGCAGTTGATCAATTCCCTCGCTCACTGAATGAAGGACCTCCGATAATTCCACCCTTTCATTTTCTTCCGTCGATTGTACTTGAACTTCCTCCACTGATTCCTCACCAAACATGTTGTTTTCATCTTCACCCGCGACCTACTCTGGGTGTGCTTTAAGCTTCACAATGATTCCGCCTATAACGGTGTACCGAATCACAACTTTCTTCGGATTTTCCCATTTGAGGCCAAGTCTGTGTCTTTCCGCCCAGTCCTCCAACACCAAAATCTTGAGACTGGCACTGTGTTCCTTCTCTGGGCCAAATGTCCTCTCCAAAAAATCACTTTGTTTAGCCAAGGGGGTGTTCACTTGACTTTTTCCAACTGTGCTGAACAGCACTTCCTGACAGGGAGCTTGCATTTCTGAAGCATCTCCTGATCCACATTTCGGTTCCAGCCTTGTAATTGTTTCCACATTATTGGGAGACACTTCATCAAAAATTTTATGGATGACCTCCACTTGCACCATGATCAACTTCCAGAAACATTCCAGATCTTCATCAAGGGTCGGGCCAGAGTCAGTAATTGGGGCACCCGCCCGTTGTTCCAAATTTTCCGCTTTCCCAATCGCTACTCTAATTTTTTCTTTCTCTTCAATTCCTTCCGTCAATTGCGGGCTTTGATCCTCTCTTCTTCTGCGTCTGCTAGACTCCAACAAAAACCGCCATCTTTGTACGGCCCAAACATCTTCAACGGTTTGGGTTCTGGAAAGAAAAGGGTAATCAGAATTTGAAGTTAAAATTAAAACTTATTTTGTCTGCTTTTACTTCTGCAAATAAAAAAATTCAACATTCAAATTGCTTGGTTATGGCCAAGTTTTACTTTACATATTTCAAAACACTTGCCTTTCCAGTTCTTCCTATTTCCCTTCTCCTTTTTAACAGCCTTGCTGTTTTTATCCTCTTCTGTAGCCGGCCGAGCCAAGTTTCTCTCCGACCGCCGAAACACGCTGGTCAAACGGCGCCAGCCAATACTGCTCCCAGCACACAAATTCCTACCACCGCTGACTAACTCTGGATTTGACTCCATATCTCTGTCACTCACTCACTCACAACCTCAAATCGCTTTTAATGCTTTTAGGGGGTAAAAACACTTCAAAATTGAAGGAAAGCTGTAAATCGTTAAAGGGACTCGCCCTAAAAGAGTGGAGGTCAAAATTGTGCGGGGGTTAAGCATTTGTTTACAAAAATGCGGAAAAGTTATCGAATGGAAATGGAAATTTCCCAGGCAATTTCATTTTTAAAAAATTGTAAAGTTATTTTTATAAACGCTTGCATCCACGACCAATTCATTTCTCATTTTTACTTCCACGGATGCCACGCTGAAAGGAACGCCAACGTATCCGTATCCGTACGGGTTAAGTTTTTGATGTCTTGCTCCAGTATAAAATTGTAAGTAATAGTTTGTGACATTAAATAATCTTTTCCAATCCAGGTTGGAGTACAGGACCAAGCCTTTTGAATATTAGTTTCCGGTTCTTGTGATAATTTTCAAAATTTAAACCGTCTCATCATTTTGTCTCAAGGATTAAGCAAATTTGTGCTTCCCCAGACCAATTATTGTTTCTAATTAAAATAAATTTTAATTGGTTGTTTTACGTGAGATTGGCTCAAAGCCATTACAAAACAGGTTATTCCGATTACGACACGAGTAGCCTTCCTAATGAGCAAATCAGACTAGTAGACCTAAGATAACAGAGTGAGTTGAACATCTAGAGGAGCGACCAATTGGTAATAAATAAAGCGAAATAATTTGACTTCAATTTGTCCCTTATTTATGCGATGAGGAGTTGAATTGAAGAGGGTGTGTGGGCATGGGCATTGAAAGTGTAGCGTAGCAAGGTTACTTTCACGCAAAATACTTTTCATATAAATACAAAAAATTTGTTTGAGAAATTCATTCAGTTCTAACCAAAGCTACAATTATCATGCTCAGGGTAAAAATTGATTGCATTGTAGTTTGCTATCATTATATTTACGCATTTCATAAATGAATTCAAATTTTCATACGAAATATACTTCAAATACCCTGGTCTATCCTAGAAACCTCTGTATGTTTCCACACAAATCTTCGTTCATACAAGTTGACGAAAGGAAACATTGAATTGCAACCTGGCATTTTTTTCATTCGAGTTGATTATTTCGGTTTATTTCAGAACGTTAAAAGCAATTTTATTCGTGCACTCTATGATTCTTGCATTGAAGTGAGGTTGACTCATTCCTCACAGCCTCCACCTCTGAACGTCATGCATTTCTCTGCGAGAAGTGAGGACCCGCTCTCCCTCACAATTTCAAACATTTTTCTAAACCTACACATTTTCTAACAATGACAAGATCCTAACTGTCTGATCCAATTCAAGAAGTGCACAAATTTGACTCAAATGAGTTTCTCCAGTGAAGAATGGGTGGAAGGTGTAGAGCAAGTTAGTGAACAAACGACAACGTTCAAACCGAATAAGACAAGTCCACTGACACCAAATGAGAAAACTCTACTTCTTGCCCTTGTGAAAAGCCAGGAGCTGGCGATAAGAGACAAAAACACAGATTTTGAAACTATTCAAAGGAAAAAAATTGCTTGGGAGTTAATTGCTGAGCAATTTTGTGCACAACCGGAAACTACTATTGCACGGAGTGCTCAGCAACTTAAAAAATGTTGGGAAAATTCACGGAGACCGACTAAGAAAAAGGCAAGTACCATTTTAACATTGCTACAAATGTCCACCAAATAACCGGAGCAAGCTGAATGAACAGAAATTAAAATATTTGCTGTTCTTGATTTTATTATTAAGGGAGACAGAGGCGGTACAATACAGAAATTAGTGAATACTGATGAATCTAAGCTGATGCCATCAATAGTCGAGTTTGACTTTCAAGAAGTTACTCAAGTTCCGGCCCCAGATTATCCCGAAGAGATTGAATTTATCCCACAAAAAGATCCCCTTTCAAACACAGATGATCCAGGTCGCAGCCGTCGTTTCCGCTTAAGTATGTGGGTACAGCTATATGACTAGATGTAGATGTGTTAAATTAACTAATTTAAAAAAAATAATTTATTTAACTTCGTTTAGGTGCTCCGTATAGGACTAAACGCAGATTTGAAATCCGCCCCTCCGCTACTGATATGGAGTATGAAGAACACATGGCAAGAATGAAAACAATTTCCCTTCAACAAGAACACCAAATGCTAGAAATCAGAATCGCCAAGAGGAAATTAGAATTAATCGAGGTTGATTATAGTGTGAAATTAAGCGCAATGCGAAGAAATCCAGATCCTAATTTGCCTAATTTATAAGTGTTCAAATAACGACTTGACCAGAATGACAGGCAAGAATGTGCACTGACTGATGATGTATAAACAATATTTTATTGATTTAAACATACTTGATACGAAACCATGTGGGATTTACAACAATGAATTCTATTCGGGCGCGTTAGAGAGATTATTCAATGACTTGTAATAAATTTGCAGTCCTATATCTTGCCAAGAAGTTCCCTTTCAGTTCCTTTGCATCCAGTTGGACTCTGTGCTTGTGGTGATAACGCGCCACCAGCAGTAGCCCTTGGGTCAATAACCCTAGGCTGGTGTGGAAATCTGCTACCCGACCTTAATCCATTCGACTCATCATCTATAGCATTACAAACTCACATTCTTATTTTTTTGCTGTGGGGTGGACAAGGTGACGTTCCCACAGTTTCTGGCTTTTAATTGACTATAGCCCCTTCCAACGCTAGCCCACTGATTGGTAAGATGGTTTCGTAAAGCGACAAAAACTTTGAAATCAAGCTCGCCGAGCTAATTTCATTTACCAAAAATAAATTTAATATTTGTTTACGTCAAATCGGCGTCCAAATCATACGTCTGAATTTTTTTCAGCTGCTTCGACCGATTATTGCCAATTTCATTGATTCCCTGTCCCCTTTATCGGCGTGCAAGATTTTCTGTTTGAAGATTCGTCCTTATATCATAAAGCAACCAAGCAATATTTGTGCACGCATGGTATTTTACCTCTAATCGGAGTTCAAATTTGAGCACTTTCAGTAATTCGTGCAGGGAGGACTCATTTACGGCGAAAAGCTGGAGTTTGCTGGTTGCATTTGTTCATGGGTTCTTCCGCTGAGAATATATATGAATTAAATGGAAAGTATTTATCAAAATAGTAACAGACACCTTTTTGGGCGCATGGATTAAATTACAATTTGAGGAGGTTGAATTTCTTACGCTAACTTATCCGTTGTTCTAATGCTTCTTTTGTGGGAAGGAGGCTTTGCAAATGACTTCAATGCCGGTACGGGACATGCAAAGAATAATCTAATTCAAAATTGACAAAACATGGGAATTTAAGTGAGGAACAAATCAAAAATGGTCTAAAAGACATGAATTGTATTTTAAAAAATCATGACCAAACTGGTAAGCTGTCACCAATGGTTTCTTGTTTGCGGAAGTAACATTTCAGCGCGGATTTCGCGGAAATCGAGGAGAGCATGGCGCAGTGGTCGCCAATCCTTTCTTGCTAGCCATTGGTCAGATGTGCTTGGAGATTTATGATTCAAATGTTAGGAACTTATCAATTTATGAATTTTGAAGTAATATTTCTCAGCAAGTCGTTGCTCATGACTGTAAATTGCTTGCCTTTGCTTCGAATGGTATCTTCACGCATCGTATGTAAATTCAGAAAATTAAATGGGATTCCGGCTTGTGTTGGCTGAATCACCATGCAGTCTGGCCTTATAGAGTGAAATGGTTTACTCAGATTTACTTCCAAGGTTTTTGGACGTGCTGAAACAAGCCAAAGACACTTTTTTGGTCTGTCCAGGCAAATAAATAAATCTAAGAATCATTTCTTTCGGATGCTGAATGGATGAGTCGAAGGGAGCAGATTTCCACACCAGCCTAGGGTAATTAACCCAAGGGCTACTGCTGATGGCGCGTTACTCTTTCGGACGGTGTGGAGGTTCCCCGGGAGGCCTATTTCCACGCCCACGTCGGACACCCGGCGAACCGGAGCGGACTGAGAGGGCCCCCTCAGTCCTGTGCCCTTCGNTTCGATCGAGCCCTCGACCTAAGTCGAAGACTCCCGTCCATACCCTCGCCAACAGCACCCATCACAGGTCAAGAGCTTTCGCCCTCTCACTCCGAATGCTGGGCAGGGAATGACGAGTGTGCGAGCTGTGAGCCCAACCTTGATTTCAGGGCAGGACTTTGCCTTGTCATGACTGATACAAACAAGAAACCATTAGTAACAGTTTTCCAATTCCATAGTACTTCGTGAAATTTGAAATCATTCTTGGTTTTTCTCAACTTCCATATATTTTCATCAATTTTCATTTTACGGAATTATTGTTCGACTATTAACCAGTCGACGTGGTTCTGTGGTGCTGATTCCTGTAATCTGATACCCAGACTATGTATCGTGCGGACTAATGTAGGTGCACCTAATCAAATCTCAAATGTGTACCTTGCTTCCAGCTACCTGGCGGCAGTAATATTTGTAGTGCCTTAGGTTTTTAAGAAAATGTTTTTCCTGACGTGACCGTCTGAGCACCTGAATGGGGCTAGACTTCCCTCCACGTAAATTCCATTTAAATTAGAGTCTCTTTCATTGGCACTGATTTAACTATGTATGAGGGAAATTTTCTGAATGTCTGTGAGAAGGATTGGTGGACCAGCTTTGTTCTGGTTTTGTGGCGGAGGGCACATGCAAAATCGGAAACCTTGCTTCACTATCACACTGTACATTCCGACTTTGGATTCGTCCAAAAAGGATATGTCCAACGTTATGCATACATACATTCATATGAAATTAAGCGCAATGCGAAAAAATCCAGATCCTGATTTGCCTAATTTATAGATGTTCAAATCACGGCTTGACCAGAATGACAGGCAAGCATGTGCACTGACTGATGTTATATAAGCAATATTTTTTTTTATTGATTTAAATATAGTTGAAACGAAACCCTGTGGGATTTACCAACAATGAATTCTATTCGGGCGCATTAAAGAGGTTATTCAATGACTTGTAATAAATTTGCAGTCCTTATATCTTGCTAAGAAGAAATTCCCTTTCAGTTCCTTTGCATCCAGCTGGACTCTGTGCTTGTGGTGATATTGCCTTTACTTTTCGATCGGAATCAGAGTGGCATGCAACGAAGATAAATGCAACTGATATCTAAATTTTAATACAATACACTGTATAATTAAATCCTACAAAAGGAATGATCGTTTGAATTCATACCACAATGGTTTGAGAAACAACAATAAAAATTGTTCCTGAGCGGAATCCAACATTTTCCAACATAATTCCGGACACTACAGGGCCACATGTGTTACCCAACGTAAAAACCGATGTCCACAAACCCGACACAATTCCATACGTTGTAAAATCGTCTGGGAAGTTGCATTGCCTTGGACCAAATGAGCCAATACGAATGAGAATGTCTTAATAATTCTAATAATTGACAATTCTTGACTCAACTTACAACAATTCGTGGATAGCTTGGGAGAAGGACGAGACTAGAGTTCCGCCCAGACCCAGCCCGTAGATTGCCAGTCCGACACATGTTATTCCTAGAACACTAGAATAGAAATTTGAAACACTTGGACTTATGGATTTGTGGTATGCCAAAACTGTCAAACTCACCTTTCAAATGGGAAGAACGGAGCGGGTCCAATTAGCAGAAACCCAATCAAAACTAAAATTGCACCGAAAATGGATACATATTTGGGTGAGATTTTTCGGTCGCACACCCACCCCCAAAATGGCGAACTAATTGCGTATGTTCCACCACCAATCAGAAAAACGGACCCGGTTACAACTGGGCTGAGTTCAAACTACAATACATGCAATAAGTACATAGTTGTGTTATAGAAATAAGTACACAGTTGAAACACATTTGCATCTGCGTAAATTTCCATACCTGCCGAATGTGAGGTTCCAAGGAAGCGGAAAGAAATCCAGTGCTCAAGGCAGCTCCAAAAATCCCCAAACTTGTATATGCAACAGAGGGTATTCGAATTGCGTTCATAATTCCACTGGAGAAATCAAAATTTGTTGAGCGTGTTTCAATTTTGGGAAATGCAAAAAAGATCAACAAAGACATTGTCAATTGCGTGGATCCTAAAATTAGGAATGGGAGTGTGAATCCTCCAACCTGGACCATTTACATTAAAATGTGAGTTTCTAGACTTTGATAATATAATTGTGATTCTAATACCTGGAATAAATACCCACCAAAAATTGGCCCGATTAGCAGTCCAAGTCCATAAAATAAGCTCTCAAGAGCCTGTATTGCAAAAATTGCATGCACTTAGGCTAGTATTTATACTAACTGTAACTTATACTGTAGTATTTTTAAAGGGCATGTCCTATTCTCACGAATGTTGTGCCAGTTGATTCAGGAAACTCTGAAATTGCAATTACAAATGATGATGTGACAAATGCCGCATCTCCTATTCCTTCCAGGACACGTATACCCAAACTCAGCCACAGAAAAACACGCGGATTGTCAGTTCGGTCTAAAAATCTGAATTGACACGAGAAAATAAGTAGTTTTAAAATTAAGCAGTTAAACATTAAAATTTACCCGAACAGAATTGCAGTGATTCCAGTCGTGAGTATTCCCATATTGAGTTGAGTTTTGGGATTGATTCTACCCATCTGGAAATTAAATGGTTTCACAATTTTAAAATCCTCTGGCATATTTTTAAAACGACCTTAATATTTTAAGAGGTAAAACAGGTGTCTCGTTTTTTGTTTGATACATGTGGCCACGTATATTATGATGTGAGGACATACATATTTCCCGAATATAGGTGAAACGAGAAAGACGGTGAATTCAAATACACCAAAAACAATTCCAAACTGTGTTGCGCTTAGTCCCTTTTTCTCCGCCTAGGTTGACAAATAATAATATCCAAATTTTAAGTTCCATTTTGAATTGACTCATAAATTGTTAATTGTACCTCAGCTGGATACAACGGAGATTGGAATGATATCAACATTGCAGAAGTGATTTCCGAGAGCAGAATAATGATTAAAATTCGCCATTGCCTCTTTGAGTACACACAATTTGCTGAGATTTCTGTTTGTGAGATTGGGATTTTGTTGCCCAAAACCTTTGTGACTTCTAAGATTTCAGGTGAACATTTTGGAACATATTTATTGGAGACCCCACTTCCATTATTAGCGTAAGCGGGTTGGATTTCTTGAGAGTTTGATTTCATCTTGACTTTTGAAACAATGAAAATCGTCAAATGTGAAGTGTACGTGTGTGTTTTTTGAGTGCTTGCGCTTTCGTTGATCTGATATAATACACCCAGTTGGAAATTGTTTTGAGGAACATTGGGTAGCAGTGTCAACACTACAACCTTCCCATGGCCTCTGTTTTTCTGGAGACTGTGAATTCTCACTAGTAGATTCCAATTTCAATGCGGCTTCTTTCCAGCCATCGTTCTTCTCAATCATCTTGTAACTGCACTGCGATGAGAATCACAAGAAAATTTTACTTTCTTTCTGTGAACTTAATCACATGCACAAATTTTGTTTTGTCAGTCATTACTCACAGTTAAGTTACTTGGTAAATCACTGACAGCGGGTAAAATAAAGGTTGTCTTTTAGTAAGAGTGTAGTAATGTGGAGCAAACAAACTGTTAATTTAGGATTGGTTTACAAAATACAACACGGGCGCTATCTAATCGTATAAGATAAGCCAAGGAGAGATTCACTTCGTGAAGGACTTTAAACCTGAAACAGTGGGAGGCGGCCGTCGTTGATTGTCTGGCACCATACGATTTTTTAAGCAATGAATTTTTGAATAAGTGATTATTCCACCCTTCGAATTCTAATAAAAATAATAAATCTGTATTCGATAGACAAATTGTCGATGAGTTTAAAAATCACTTTTTATTGTCAAAATTATACTGAAGTGTAAAAATTGGTTAATTATGTTGAGCAGTACAGGAATTCACATTTCTTGTTTTAACTAATTGAGAGGATCACCATCTTCGCTTAGGCTGCTCCGTATTTATTACTACTCTTGACTTGATCAGGTATGGGGTTTGTGGAAGATAATAGTGGTCGTTGCTCACTGTTTGCTATTTGAAAGTGTCGTGTGGTCTGGCTATTTCTCGTATTCCAAATTGAAAGGACTGTCACCAGCATCTGAAACATTTCATGTACAATAAATAGTCTGATTAATATTAAGCTTAAACAATGTAATTTACTAGTATGGTCTGCATTCCCATCACAAGCCAGGTGCTGCTTCTGAATCCAAAATTATCATAAAGAATTCCTGCAGTAGAGGCAATGAAGCAACCAAAGGAAAACATCAACATCCA
>JAAXYW010000419.1:0-38295 GCA_036851895.1 Orthonychiurus folsomi | reverse complement strand
GGACCCAACACCCCCCCCCCCCCCCCTACTCGGAGACGTAATACTTGAACAGTCCTTTACTAGTGTGCTTGCCTGCCCCCTGCCACAAGGACAAACTTGCGAACTAAAATAAATTATGAATTTGAGTATAAATCCGACCGAATGTTGAGTATATGTCCAAATTCAACTATCTTGCATGTCATTTTGGGCGGACAAAGCGCCAGTGTACGCGACCACGCGATTACAAATGCGCCGCGCCATGCCGTTAAAAGAATCAGAATAGCGCACTTGCCTCTGTCTGCTGCATGCTAATGCTGACAAGGAAAGGAAAGGCACGTCCAAACATAAATTATCTATAAAAGATGTGTAGTTTATAATATAATTTTAATAACCGCAAATTAGCTGCGAGTAATAAATAAAAAATTTGCTGCTTTCCTTCCGGGTAACATTTGGGCGATTATAATCAATTTAATCAATTAACAACAATAGATGACATTGCTGCGTGCGCTGCGTTGATACAGACAACAACTCAACTTAATTAAGTTGTCAATTAATTGAACTCAATATATTAACTACTAAATTGAGTTGTGTTGAAAATAGGATTTTTTATAGTATTGAGATTTTGATGCTTTTAATAAAATGGTTTGACAACCTAAGCAGCTGAAACTGAGACTGAGTGGATGTAGATGGGGGAAATCATGTTCTCCATTCAAAATCTGACTTCATTCTCGTCTCTGTAGGGCAGGGGGATGAATCGATGGGTCCTGCGTTGCCAGGACGGACTTATTCCATGGAGTCGAGTGTAATCCTTTCAAGTGTAGAAACCAAACACTTCAGGTGTCTCACGTTTTACTACGTATAGTTGGTAAGATCTCGAATTTCTTGTCCGGAAATTGAAATATGGCACTGGTAAATAAGATGTGGTTCCCATACAAGTATAGCCTGCAGTGATTGTATTCATTACCCAATGGCACAGTTGGAAGATGTGAGTTTCTTTCCCCGAGAGTGGGTTTTATCCAAATTATGGCACAGCTTAAAGAGTGCTACGGGAATAGGCATTGTAATTTTGGGTGGTCCGGGTGCCGGCAAGACTAGTCTATGCTATGAAATTGCAAATGAAAAATATCAAAAGCATGTATTGGCTAGTCACTTCTGTGATCTCGGGGACACGAGGACCCTTACCTCAGTGGAATTCATTATTGCTGTTGTGCGTCAACTTTGTGCAAACACTCGTATCCCCGGCTTTCAAGAACTTAGCGGAGTGAATATCGAGAATGAGGAGAGATGTCGAGAATCTATTCGCCAAGATCCAGTAGCTGCATTCCAGAAGTTAATTCTGATTCCTCTTCTGCAAATTAAAAAGCCTAAAGAAAATATGTTTCTCGTGGTTGACTCCATAGATGAAGTGCGTCCGCGGACTGACTCGAGCAGAAGCACGTTTAAGACCATTGGAGAACTGTTGAGTGAGAATTATACATTGTTTCCGTCCTGGGTGAGGGTTCTGTGCACGGCTAGAAAACAAAGCAAACTACCAAACCCGTTATCTGCACTTCGAAAAATTAGTTTAGACGACCAACGCAGAGTTCAGGTATGAATATGAATCCTGTAATCTTAGAACAGTACACACCTAACTTAGATACTAGTGGTTGTTACAGCACACACTATGCATATCACAGAAATGTAAGAGCATTTCGCTTTTGCGTAACGTCCTTGAAATTGAACTGAGTAGCGCTTGGGTGAATTTTATTAAATTTCTGATCGAGAAACTAAGTAGACTCTATTACGGCATAAGGCCAAATTAACGACGGTAATCTAAAACAAATTGATGTCACAAGTTTTCAAAAAGTCCGTAATCGGCTCCATTTGCTCCAATCTCGGATGCGGGTCAGAGAAAAGCGCGTGTCTTTTCCTCACGATTTAACCCGTTCCTTAATTTTTTCTACGATTCAACCCCTAATTTATTTTATACAAATTGAAAAGGTATTTCAATTTGAATTCAATTCAATCAACAATTCTATATATTTAATAGTTTATTAATTGCGAGATGAAGTTTTACCAAAATTGTACTAAAAACGACAAAAAACGTAATATCACAATTTTCGGATTTTAGGTGGTGCGGGATGTGCAAAAATTTATTTTATCAAGACTGGACCAAGATGTATGCTTGAGGCAGTACATAAACAGAGATACGGCGGAAATGTTGAACCAACTACGGATTAAATGCAACGGGTGTTTTCTTTACTTGGAGAAGGTGTTAAATGGCATTGCCGAGAACTTCATTTTGCTTCGTGAAATAAAAGAGATTCCTGGCACACTATATGGACTCTACCTTTGGATGTGTCAAAGGCTGTTTACAAAAAAACAATTCGACAAGGTGCGAACAATTTTGAGCGTTATTCTGGCTTCCCAAAAGCCACTGAGCAAGAACGACCTATTTTTTATACTCCAAAGTAGAAATATCTTAACTATCGAAGACTTCTCAAGACGAATGTATATCCTCCGAAGGCTTTTGGTCAAGGAAGGGGCTTCACTGTTTCATCACAGTTTTGCTGAATGGCTTTCTGACGTAAAATACTGTACTCAACGCTTTTTATGCAACCCGATGGAAGGACATTCAATGCTGGCTGTGAGCATGGCTTCATGGGGTCCACACCTGCATAGGAATGGTATCCCCGAGTTATGTCACCATTTGTTTCATAAATCCAGATCACAAAAAACCGGTTCACTTCAGTTATTATTATTATGCACTGGAGCAAACGTAACATCAAAGTTCATAGTAAACCCAGAGGTTGACACTCACGTTAAATCTGTGCTAGACGCGTGTGTTCTCATTTCTGAAATACATGAAGCAGAATTCGACGTCTCCCAAGACATTCATGAAAATAACATCCAAGAGGCTGAATTGAATCTTTATGAAGGAGGCGGGGAAGCCCCTTGTGAAGATATATGTGAGACGGAAATGTTTGAATTTGAAGAAATGACAGGGTTTGATTGCAGTGATCCAGTTCAAAATACAATTATCAAGGACGCTAGAATTGAATGTACAGTACATGATGCTTGTAATGACGGCAATATTGATATGCTTCGCCAGCTGATATCAGGTAAAACTGACCTGGAACTCGAAGATCGGCACGGGAGAACAGCTTTGAATGTAGCGGCGCGTCAGGTTTGTTAAATTTAAATTTGCCCACGTTAAGAATTGTTGTCGCATAACCCAATAAATGAATTGAAACAGCAACAATTTTTAACTTAATATTGTTTAACAGTTAACACCTTTTTATTATCAGTTATTTATACGAACATGTGAACTATATGTGAACATGTGAACTTATACGAACACGTGTTATATGAACATGAACATTTTATATGTATGCTTTGCAATTACATAATGGTTTCAAGCGGATCAGGTCGCTGACTAGACTTTACATCTGATCTGAGGAAGACAAAATGTTGTTTCTTCGTATTTTATTCTCGGTATTGGCACCAATTTCAAGGTTATATTAATTGTAAGTTGATATGCTATTATTATAGGGACACGAAGATTTAGTGATGGAACTGCTAAACGAGCATGTAAATGTGAACCACGCAGACTCCAACGGTTGGACACCTCTCCGCTGTAGTGCATGGGCAGGCCATGCTGGAGTTGTTAATCTGCTTCTGGAAAACGGAGCAGGGGTAAGTAAGTACTCATTCAATGTGTGCTGGAATCCTCAAAATAATTATTGGAAATGGCATGAGAATTTACAAGAATTAACTTATTTATTAATAAAGTACTTCAGGGTACCAATTGCCAAGTGCATTACAAGTGAATGTGTGATTTTCTTCGTACATATTCGTATGTAACGTTACATAGTCGATAACATATAATAACATATCTGAAAGAAGAATGTGAAACTTTATTTTAAATTCTGAGCATTTCACCTGGTAGTTGTGTGTAAAAGTTGAAAATTAGATTATTTCAGTTCAGTTCAAGGTTTTATGATTTTAATTTGATTTATTCATTAAAGTGTTCTACCAAGGTATTCATGCGTAGCAATGTAGCCAAGCAATATGCTCAATGTCGTAAGAATTAGCTTGGGTAAATGACAGGAGCTGCGCGTCTGCATTTATTTCTGAATGTCTGTCAACAAAATTAGACGCCCTTTTTTTAGTTAGAGAGGATTCACTTTACTTCAACGTACAGCTGTCACAATAGTTGCCAGAATAACAGAATCCGCAGCTAAAACATATTACGAACTAGCGGAGCCGCGACCCGCTTCCAGCGGGTATAAGGCGGTTGTCGTACTGGGTTTAATCCTTTTTTACGATGCAATTTTAGAATTTTCAAAAAAATTTAAAAATTAAAATTTCCAAAAAAATTTCCAATAAAATTTAAATTAAAATTTTCACTAAACTTTTTCATCAAATTTTAAAATTAAAATATCCAAAAAAACATTTAAGAAAAATTCAAAATTAAAATTTCCAAAAAAATTTAAGAAAAAATTCAAAATTAAAATATCTAAAAAAATTCAAAAAAAAATTCAAAATTAAAATATCCAAATAAATTTCAAAAAGAATTCAAAATAAAAATATCCATAAAAATTTTCAAAAAATTTTAAAAGTAAAATATCCATAAAAATTTTCACAAAAAATTCAAAATTAATGCCCTCATCAAATTCCATTTTATTACCTCCAGCAATTTTTCATCTTAGCAATCTCCCCCCTCACCGCCCTCACCAAATTTTATTTTATTACCTCCAGCAATTTCCCATCTTAACAATCCACCCCTCACAACCAACACCACTCGCATAAAGTTAAACCAAAACGAATTAAGCACAACCTACATCAAATCTCCTTACCACCTCAATCCCCCATCTCCAATTCCTTTCAATTCATCACCACCGCCATATTCGGCCTATGCCAATAACACTGCACCAAATAACATTAAAATGAATTGAATTAAACATGGAAATCACCTCCGCCAAATTAGGCAAATGCCAATAACACTGCACCAAATAACACTAAAATGAATTAAATTAAAGGCAATAGAATTGAACTCAGCGTAGAATAGAACCCTTTCCCCCACCGCCACCAATGCGCGTATAGCATACAACACAGTACGTACGCCGCCTCTCCGCTATGCGGCGCCGTTGGTTACGAATTTTTGTTTGTCAACATGGAAAATCGATATATTGATTTTTTAATTTTTCCTTGGAGATGAAAGGAAATGGAAATTCTGTGTATTGTGTTAAATGTGGTAAAAAATATTATTTGAAACCCTATGCAAAAGGATCTGGTTACTATTTGAAGCCTTTTTTAGCTTAGAAATATCCCTGTCTAACTTTGACATTTTGAATTTGACTAAAAATATTAAAGAATTCAGTGGTGTGTACATGAGAGATACTTTACCAAAATCCCCATGGAACTTTGAATATGGGATTTTAAATTTGGATTCCATTAAGAATTCGGGAACACATTGGACTTTATGGTTTAAAAATAAAGACAGAAAATATTATTTTGATTCATATGAAATGGATACAATTTTAGAAATTTAGAACTACTTGGGTAAACTAATCATATGTAGCACGTTTAGAATTCAGGAAACTGGAACAAAATACAGTGGTCATTTGTGTATATTGCTCTTAGAAAAACTGGTAAATGGATTTCATTTGAAGACGCTGTAATGATTTTAGCTTTTAAATTTAATATAAATGATTATAAATAAATTTGGTTACGCTAAGAGAAGGACAATTGAACAGAATACAACCACACTTGACTCATTTCTTACTACAAAAGATGGAAATTATGACTTCAAAAATAGACGAATTTGTAATTTAAGCAAGCTTGTGGATAAAACAGACGCCACTAATAAAGATTACATGGACAAGTTGTTACTAACTGTTGATATGGAAAATAAAGACCAATTAAAAGTATTCAGAGAACAAGTTGATGGTCACTTTAACGTGGTAAGAAAAATTTTTAATAGCTTTTTAGTGACAGGTTGTTTATCGGTGGGTAGTAGGGGTTCTCTGACCAGACTGTTGAATCTAGTGGACTTGAGTGGTGCCCACTCAGTGACTAGTGACCTGACCTTCGGGTCACAAATGACTGGGGTTGAGCTTCGGTGGATTTTGTCCTTTTCGTCGTGTGGATGTCGCATCAAGGTGCCCAAGCAGTGGAGTATCTCAGACCTGACTTATCTGTTGGACGTGGCGGACTTGAGAAATGTCCACTCAGTAAGAAGTGGCCCCGAGTTGCAAATGACTGAGGTCAAGTTCGGTGCGTTTTGTCCTTCCGTTTTTGTGGACGTGCGTCCAGGCGACCAAACAGGTGATTTGCCGGAGACAAGTGGGGTCTACTCAGTGACCCGTCTTAATGCGTCCTCGTGCACCTCGTCGTCGGTTTTCGGATTTCTCCTTCACCTGACCCTCGGATTCCTTGGTGATCGTTGTGCTGGGGCGACCTGGACTCTCCGGCCCATTATTTCTAGACGGACTGCATTCCAGCAGCGGCGGAGGATTTAAAATTATGCAGGTGTTAGGAGGGAAGAGGAAACCTGTTTTTGCCCATAGGTTCTGCAGGTGTAATGGCTTGTCCCTGGTCCGTATTGGACCTGCCTTAATTCCCGACTACCTGATGCATTCCCCACCAACAATTTTTTACCAGCAGATCAGACACCGTGATGGACTTGGATGTGTTCTTGTTGTGGCAGTGCATTGATCAACTTGTTATCTATTGTATTGCATTCCACAAGCCAGGAAAAATCAGAGAGCAATTTCTTTTCCGCGCAAGCTGGGAGGGGTGGGTTTTTCACGCTTTTCCTTTAGCCCCTCTGATGTTGCACTCCTAGGCATTGTACGTGGATGCAAAAATATATGTTTGGTTATAGTTGTATGTGTATGAGCAGAATACCCCAGTTTTGTATCCTGGGTCCCCGGCCAGTTAGATGCAATAAAACCATATTTGATTGATTGATTGATTTGATTTGATTGATAATAGCTTTTCAAATGCAGTTAATCTAAAACTTAAGAAAGGCGATATTTCATGGATAAAAGCCACGCCACTTTCTCCTTTCATATCTTGTAATTAAGGCTTATAAATCGGAATATTAGACAATTCACAAGTTTTCATTAAAGGAGAAATTGGGTTACCAGAAAGGTCGTTTGGCTATAACTCCAGGCGGTTATTTTAAATGTCGGTTGGAAATCGTAAACAGTTGGAAGGAATTTGCAGAGTTTTAAACTTATTTCCAGTAAATAGAACTGATGTTACATCTACATTCCACAGCTTCAAAATTTTGGGTAATGAATTAAAAGTTCATTATCCGAATATATTATCACCCTCAAAAGAACTGTATTTCTTCTTTGACAGTTGTCATGCACTGGGTAAAGACTTAAATTTATGTATTATTAAATGGATGACAGAATGGATAACTTTGAATTATGACGTTGATTTATACTGAAACTTACAGGTTACAGACAAATTTTAATAAAAAAACTGAGTAAACTAAACAGTAAGTTACTAAATTTGGAAGCTAGGTTTTGCAAATTTAAGCAAATGCTATATAAGCAAAAAACTGAAATTGAAATTGCACAAAATTTGATTCATCGAATTCCGTAATATTATTGCTATTTAAATGAATGCTTTAATTCACAGAGCTATTAAAAGTGTTGCTAAAATTGTAGAAAGTGAGCAAAATAATTTAAATTATACAACGGTGGAGATAGAGGATAATGTTGTTGAGACTAATGACACTAAAACTGAACTAAAGGACTTTGATAATTTAATTTCTGAAAGTGATGATTTAAGTCTGGGTAAAGTGGATGCAGGTGATGAGAATCCCGCATAATTGTATCCAAAAGATCCAACACATAAACCTAACTGTTGCATGACAGTTACTGATGGAAATTGGAAATGCTGGAATGAAGAGAAACGAGTAGTCAAATTTCTTTGCTAAACAATTAATTGGATGACTTTCATCATTACATAGTGACAAGATTAGATAATACTGACAAAAAGTTAATCCAGAACTCTGAAGAATTAAGTTTATTAGGTAAAAAATTAAAAAATGTACGGCAAAAAGCTTGTAGAATAATTCTTAAAGTTGAACCACCATTTAATTGTAAATCCTAATTTAGTGATCAATAGTCATCCCAGCTCGGTTTTTAATTTATTAGACACAGCGCTCCATCTAAACAACATAAGAGCCGTGAACTTAATTACAAGATAAGAAGTTACATTTTTTCAATTGAGTTCGGGTTACAGCTTATCAGGTATGAGTGGATTTGACATTGTGTTTTTTATCTCTAACTTTACATAGTTGAAGGATGGATGTATGTTTGTCTTATCTATTTGAACAAGATAACATGTGACTACGGTTTTAGTCAGTTCTATTTCCAGGCATTTACAGTTTGCGTTTTTTGTTTGACTAAAAGTTGTTTTACTTATACCATTAAATAACCAATTTGGAAAGTTTAATTAATTCTTGATTTTGTTGTTAAATCAGCAAATAAGTTTAACAAATATACAACACTGGATTTTGAAATGCATGGGATATAGCATACAAATCCTGCCTATAAGTTTAACCTGTACATATAAATGGATTTTGTAGTGCACGGGTTATTGCATACGATTCCTGCCCATAAGTTTAACATGTACATAAGGATGGATTTTCAAGTGCATGGGTTATTACATACGAATCCTCCTCATATGTTTAGCGTACGGAATGAACTGGAGCTAAATCCGTGCTTTTCGTTTTGTGGGTGAGCGGAGAAAAACTTGACTGCTGTAGTTTGAAGTGTATGCTCCAGTCATGTGATAGTACGTTCAGTGAATTTGAGAACTTTTTAATGCAATGCATTGAGAGTGCTGAGTAAATAAAATCAATGGTCTGTTAAGAAATTTTTTACCATTAATAGTTTTTACAATAAAACCAATTTTAAAGCCAAAGGATTCTTATTTCATGAAGCATAAGTGTAGTATATTAATTACAATTTTATCAGTTGTAGAATTCAGTATTTTAATTGTAACAAAGTCAGTACAGTTATTGCTCCATAGACTCCTGTTCAGTTTTGTTATTCCCCACTGGTTCAAAACTGAGAACATCTAGAGCATTGTTCAATTTCTTGATTTCTAGAAACATAACACGTTGCAAGCTACAATACTAGAGCATTTTCAACTGAGAGAACTGACCTGTATTTGCTGCCTTTTATTTCTCAATGTACTCTTCCTCTTGGGTTTTAAAATCTTCTTCTGATTGTTTAATTTTCTTAAGTTAATTCTTTAGCATTAAATAATTTGAATAATTTTCGGATTTTGTCATTGACCTTTTTCAGGGCTACCTCTTTCTTCTTAATATTTGCACGTGTATATTTTGTCTGATTTTTATCTAAAAATATAAAATACAAGTTGACAATTCTAGTATTACTCGCAAAACTATTTTGAAAGGTGCAAAAAATAGTTATTGTTTTGTACTTATAGAATTAATTGATAGAACTAGAAATTCCACTTCATTTAACCAGAATTTAAAAATGGTACCAAATTTGTATATCATAATAAATTTTGAAAAGTAAGTTACCTCTAAGTATCTTCAGTTCTGATTTTAATTCACTGAGTTCCACCTTATGTTTATTCAGGATTATAGTTTGTCTTTTCATGTTTGTTACTATTGTATATGACTGGTTAATGTATAATTCTAACTTTTTATTTTGTTTTTCATTTTGACTACATAACTGTTTTCTAGCTGGGATATTTATTGTATTTATAATAGAATTATAAGAAATTATGGCCTTGTTTGCACTCATGGATATGTACTAAAGCCCTTGCAAGCTCCAGAGTATTGTAAACTCCAAAAAATGTAGTTGAACTTCGGTAGATTGCCAAATTTGCTAAGAAGTGCTCTGTTAGATGGTAGGGCAATGACGTAAAAAAAACAATGCGCAAGTATTATGAAGAGGCTACATTTAAAATATGTTGTCCAATATGTGGAAAACTGGTAAAAAAACTTTTATATTCAAAACTGCAATCATAGAAAGATTGAAACTCAACCATACATTTCTAAGAAGATAAAAATATAAACATGATATGCAATTAATAATACGTTACATTATATTCACCTCTAATTCAGCTCATAAATAAAAAATTTACTTGTAATTCTACAATATTTAGGGTTTTTAAATTTGTGAATTTTGTTGCTCGGGAAATTGTGGCGTGAAAACAGGGGTTTATTTTTATGGGATTTAAGCTAGTTTTTGTAGTGTTTTATAGAAATTGAGGTATTTTTTGATTGAATATAAGAGAATTTTTAGTTGGTGGTCCAGAACCCGTGTTCTATATACTACTACCGACTGTGCTAACCTTTTGCGCTTGTCCCGTTTTTCTAATTCTAACGGTTGAATTTTCTTCCGGCAAGGGAACTACATCCACATCATCTTCAGGACGTGGAGGCAGGCTAGGAAAATCAAGGTGTGGATCACCTAATTACCTGGCCACGTTGTGAAGAACGAAGCAACAGATAATTAACTTTGATACATTTTCCAGCTTCACTCTAATCCTGTAGTGTAAATAAAGAATCTTCATTTTAGCTGGCCAAAATATCTCTCGATTACCACTCTTTCCGTTGCATAAGTACGGTTAACAGTTTTCTTTTAATCAGACTGCGGATGTTCGTTTGGTGTAATTAGCCATGAGGTAATTCCGTAACTACTGTCGGCGATTGAAATGGTGTCCCTGTCTTAGACATATTCTGACATTCTGAACTATTTTTTCAAATACGACTATCGTGTACGGAACCAGGCCAGGGGGCATCCACACTTGTAAATTCTTCTAATGAATTACTAGTCGCTTGCCCGTTGTACCTCGGTCAATTTTTTCTGCAGTAGTCATCTTCGTGTATGGACGGTTTCGAAATGACAATTAACGTGCAGTCTAACGCCCCGATGCAACTTGGAATTTTGAAACGGCGGTTCCAATCTTCTTTTGCCTTCTAAACCTCAGCTCCTGTTTTAGGAAACTTTATTTATACAGACAATTTTTCTATGTTGCAATTTATAACCTTCAATTTAAAATTAGAAACTCCAGTGCAAAGGTTAAAAAACTAATTAAACCACCCGCAACAATATAATTTAAACTTAACCTGCTTGACTGTTTTGCAAACAGTGGTCTGGGAAACTCCGATGTCCTCTGCTACACCAGTCTGAAATCCAGGATCCAAAACATGTCTTAACAAAATCTGCATTTTAGCATTGTTTCCTTATGCCATAGAAAGTGTGGAGCAATCCAGTCTAGATTACGTTCTTCGAATCGGAAAAGGCTGCGGTAGTTTTCTTTTCGAATTTTTGTCCGGGCTCTGATATTTTTGTTTTCTTGCCGACGGGAAGAGCAGCGTTGCCATTTTACTAGATTTTAATTTATAATCTTAAATTGGAGTGAACTTGGTTTGAATTAACCGTCCGTGCTAATGGCAATTTGAACAAGCAAAAGGTCTCAAGCTGCTCCCGAGCATTTTGAAATTTTTCAAGCACATTCTAATATTTTCAAGTATATGCTTGCTTTTGTTCATACGCTTTCCCAGCATTTGCTATAATTTCAAGTATAAGCAAAAGTGGTCAAGCATTTTTTTTAGAGTTTTAGAATTCTAAAGTTTTTATTCATCGGAAACCGAGTATATGCTTAAAAATGCCCAAGCAAAAAAGTATTCTACACTTTATTCATACGGCCCATTGTGCTTGTAATATCTTAAACCCAGACAATTTGGTGCGCAAGAAAAAAAAGTGCTATCAAGTTAAGTACAAACTACAAACTCATTTAAGGAGTCGTATTGTTGCGCACTATATCTCGGCTTCCTACTTAATGTCACCACATCTGTACGTAAAGTCCTCAACAAAGAAAATGTTACAAATACAGCCTTGCTAATTATGGACTTTAAACGATATTATGCAGGAAGCACAAGCAATGTGCGCTCCTGTCCGTTGCAACGGCCCCTCCATTGCCTCTCTTAACTTTAAAACGTGGCTGTTTAAAACCTAGTTGTGAAGCGGGGACAGCAACAGTGTTTCCAACTTTGCAGGAATGCTTCCAACTGTATTCATTTATATAGCGCTGCAGACAACATTCCTTTATGTAGTCAGGTACCCCTACATTTGGACCGATTATTACCGAGCACATATGTTTTAGCAAATGGCACAGGTATTGCGATCGTATTTTCCGTCCGTCCGTCTGTCCGTCCGTGTCTTTGCAGCGATGATTGGGATTAAAACCTAAATGTTGCTGCATACCGCTTTACATCACAAAAATTGATTGGGATTAAAACCGGTGTTGGAAGCAAGGTGCTTCCATAATGTACCTCACGAAGCAATGCAGCGTGTTTGTTATAAACCTAATTGTGGAAGCTAGGTGGTTACATTACACATGAAGCAGAGATACACATCACATTGCTTCCTACCTAATGCTATCTGAGGGTGTCAAGTGAGATGCAGCATCCTGCTTCCAACTTAATGACTACACATTAGCGTATTGCTGCTTATGCATTGCTTCCTACAGAACGGTATTTAAGGGGTCAGACATGACATTAAGATCACATTGAATACGAAGCACACCACAATTGTTACATTTTATGTGTTGAGAAAATTGCACACATGGCAACATCTTTCATGCACTACCTAGTCTATATATCCCTGATAAAATTTTAATCTACACTAAACTTCATAGGTCTTTTTTTCCTGTGAACCGCATTGTCTGATTCTTAGATATTGGAGAGGTTCTGATTTCACAAAAAGTTCACTTTCGCTTTCGGTTTCCATTAAAATTGGGAAAATGGCAACACCGCACTCGACATTTAATGGCAAGTGCTAATGGACTTTCGCTTAAAATGGGCATTCTCATAGAAAGTAGTTTCGCTTGGAATTGCGCGCGGTTACTATGGGAATTTGAAATCAACTCCGTCAAACACTCCGATTCCCCTCCTCGAAATATTTTTGCCTTGCGTTTTTTATCAGTGAAAAATTAATCCGTGATACAAATCAGTGCCACCATGAGGAAAAGTAGTACAAATCAACCCGGATTCAAAGCATCCTCTTAAGCAGACACAAAATTCGTTCTTGGATTTGAACAGTAGCGGTGTGGACAAAAATATGAGCCCAACCACAGCACAGGTACATATTTTACTACCCAAACAATTTTCATTTTAGGCTTGGGTATTCTTAAATGTTTTTGAATGATCAAGGCCAAACGAACAGTGCACTCAAGCCCCAACGCAAACACCAATTTACTGTGGCAGAGGACTTGGCTTTATTGAGGGAAGCCTATGTGGCCCAACCATTTTTTGGAACATATAAAGAAGTTCCCACCAAGTGGAATCTTGTTATAAAAAAGCTACCAGCCTGGCCTGTAGACATGAAATCTACCAGGGCGCACTTCGAGCATTTACTAAAGATTTTCAAATCTGGGGAAAGGAAAAACAAACTCAAGTTAGTATAATTTTAATCTTGAATAAATTAAACCACCACCGCCGGTCATCTCAAGTTGTGCAAATTTATATTTAGTTCTGGCATCGACGAAGAACTTGATGAGAAACTACAACTGCTGACAAGCATAGTAGAGCTAATAAATAGTACGGATCTTGACAAGGAGAAATTGGACAAAGTGAAGAAATCGGAAGAAGTTGCCCGTCTGCAAGCAATTGACGTAAGGGATGCAGCAATGTCAGGAATGCTTAAAAAAAGCGTATGGGAATTGTTTTATTTTATTTTTCAATTCAGAATTATTATATGCAAATAAAAATTGTTTAATTTGAACATTTATAGCAATCGAGACGAGTGCCTCATTAAAACGTAAATCGGAGCAGAGTGACATGTACGAACTTTTGAAAGCAAGGCAATCTGCTGAAACTGAAATTCGCAAAGAAGAGCTGGACTTTAAAAAATTCAAATTTACTCAGATCCTCGAAGAGCGGCAAAAGGATAGGGAAGTGGAGTTGAAGCGTTTGGAAGTTCAAGAGAAGGCTCAATGTGGTCAAAACGCTCTCATAATGGAATTACTGAAACATGTGAAGAAAGGTAAATCAAACCATATTTATTTAAACAATTGGCTCACAAACACTTATTTGCAATTTGCTTACAGACTAGCGTGTTTTTACAATTTACTGCTTGTAGTTCTCTCTTGCTTATTAATTCTGTTGTATTAATCAAAAGTAGCTTGTTATCCTAAATAATATCAGCTTAAACTAATTGTGCATGCATTGTATATTGGCTTCTGAAAATAAATCTTTATCTGTTTCACAAAATGTTGTTCAGGTAGTTTTTTAAACTAGGTGGATCAAGTCCGAAAAAATTTGAAGTTTGGGATCCATGCATGCACGTATGAATGTTTGCCATAAGAATTGCGAATTGATAATATTTTCCTACCGGCTGAAGATACAACTTTTGATTTTTTGTGAAGTTGACAAATGCGAACTTTCTCAATAAAGATCACAAAGATCGCCGAGTCGGCACGGGTATGTAAATCGTCGCAGAGTGATGAGGAGACCTGTATTTTTTAAGGTAAACGAATTCAAGCATTATTGGACGTTCTGAGCATTCCAGATATGATGTAAACTCTAAATACCTTCTAGATCAGTAAATTTTGTTCCATTAGAGCACTTCATCTCAGAAGGTAGGGCCATTGCTGCTTTAATTCTGAGCAACTAAGCTTTGGTGAATCGAAAGTAAAATTCACAAATTTCGTCGTCTTCGAGAAGGTCCCACACCAAGGGTTCTTTTGTTTTCTTTGATTTCTTGAGTCGCTCCAATGATAGTAGCAAAATATCGTAGTCATCACTGACTAAACTAAACGTAAGAGGATCCATGATTTGTGTCACTTCACTCAATTTGGTTGAACAATGGAACTGAACTTGTTTTAAACTCGCGCGCTCTGCCTAAACGAAAGCAAAAGTTCGAGAAAATCTGAACGCCGTTGTGCTAATCGAAACTAGTTTCACTTTCAATTCCAAGTAAACGAAACCGAAAGTGAAACTGAAACTTTTCTTAACCTCTCCATTATAAGCACAATGAATTGGTCTGTGACATAAAAAATCCAGCCACGGCACTGAATGGCAACGTTATAAAAAATACAATCTGTCATTTGCATTATATAGTTTATGCCTTCATAGTTATTACCGAGCACACATGCTTAAGCATGTGGCACAGGTATTGTTATCGTATTTTCCGTCCGCTTGTCCGAGCGATAACTCACGCATATATGGTTGGATTCACTTGAGACTTGGTACACAGCTTTGTAGTGTGCTGGTTCCGGACAAGTTCGTTAGTCGAAATAATCGGTCCAAGGGGAGGACTATATATACAAATATACACCTATAAACTGACTATATGATACTAACTACTAGTTATCCTATACTAATGACTTGACTATATAAATGAATGTAGTCTGCTGCGCTATATAAATGAATATAGTTGGAAGCATGCCGGCAAAGTTGGAAGCACTGTTGTTGTCCCGCTTCACAACTAGGTTTTAAACAGACATGTCTTGGAGGTAAGGGAAGCAATGGAGGGGCCGTTCCAGCGGACAGGAGCGCACATTGCTTGTGCTTCCTGCATTAAAGGCCATAACTAGCAAGTCTGTAATTGTTACATTTTCTTTGTTGTGGACTTTACATACAGACGTGGAGACATTAAGTAGGACGCAGAGATATTGTGGACTTTACATATAGATGTGTTGACATTAAGTAGGAAGCAGCGATAATGTGGACTTTACATACAGATGTGGTGACATTAAGTAGGAAGCAGAGATATTTTGGACTTTACATACATATGTGGTGACATTAAGTAGGAAGCAGAGATATTGTGGACTTTACATAGAGATGTGGTGACATTAAGTAGGAAGCAGAAATAATGTGGACTTTATATACAGATGTGCTGACATTAAGTAGGAAGCAGGGATATTGTGGACTATACATACATATGTGGTGACATTAAGTAGGAAACAGGGATATTGTGGACTATACATACATATTGATATTGTGGACTGTACATACAGATGTGGTGACATGAAGTAGGAAGCAGAGATATTGTGGACTGTACATACAGATGTGGTGACATGAAGTAGGAAGCAGATATATATTATTGACTTCAATTCAAATTCAGAGCTACGTAAACTTAGTGTAAGAAGCAAGTAGGAATAATGAAGTAGGAAGCAAAAATATTGTTGTGTCTGTGCTTCCTACGTAATGCTATCTGTGGGTATTTAGTGAGATGCAGCATGTTGCTTCCAACTTAAGGGCTACACATTAGCAAATTGCTGCCTATGCATTGCCTCTTACTTCACTAATGTGACCAGATTACACATAGATCTGATCACATTGTGTCTTCTTGCTCATGTGCTCGGTGTTTTAGTCTTTTAAGACTTTATTATAAGCTACCTATGTTATTCATTAAATATATTTCTTATGGATAAAAAAAATTTATTAATTGATTATGTTTGGTTGGATTTGCAACTACTACTTTGCACTTTCAGATCGCAATGTTAAGTGAATTTTTGGCCACTTGAACTTGACATAGAGCAAGAGTGACGTAAAATGCGGCAGAACGTGATTTTCATCCCCAAGGACAGACTTCGTTTTTGCCCGGCTCTCACACTTTAAAAAAGTTGAGTTGAGAAAACCGAGTTTTTGAGAAAAAAATTCGCGTTTGATATTTCCTAAGCGTTGAGGAGGGCATCGGAAAGTTTAAAAAGTGTGGCTACACGATCCAGGGAAGTCAGTATGAAGAGAAATCTAATACTAAAACTATAATCTATAACCCCTTGTTCCCATCCTACATTAAAATTTGATTTGAGCATTACGTTTACGTTAGTGTCTACATCCTAAGCAATTGCTGGAATGTACGGGGAAGATAAACGCGATTCCTCAGTTGCTGAAAATCCACAACTTGGAAATCCTTCGCATTGTGTTTCTGTGGATGGACAATACGTTTACAAGGATCCGACTACAAATAATGAATTCACATGGGATGAAGTAGAGAAGCAATGGAAACCCAAGAATGTATCCGGTAGTTCTGTAACTTTCGACGGGCAAGCCTATCAGTACGTGGATCCTCAAGATGGAACAACATTTGAATGGGATGCACAGAAATCTGCCTGGTTTCCAAAACTTGACGAAGAGTTCCTTGTCCGCTATCAACTTAATTATGGAGTTGATCAAACGGCTCAAAATGCTTTAGCATCAGCCCCTACAAGCTCAACTTCCTCAGTATTACCCATTTCGGTGTCCAAATCAGAAGCTGATGATGCTGAAGCAGCTTCTAATCCTCTGAAGAGAAAACAACCACCTCAGCCACCATCCTGGTTTGAATTGGAGGACTCTCAAAACACAAAAGTCTATGTATCCAATTTACCGACTGATATTACTGAAGAGGAGTTTGTGGACACAATGCAGAAGTGTGGTAAGTTACTTAGAAAATTAACTATTATATTAATACGCATTTGTCTAAAAATGAGTCCATTTTTCTGTAGGTTTGGTTATGAAGGATCCACAAAATGGTCAGCCGAAAATTAAACTGTACACAGACTCAAATGGAAAGAAAAAGGGTGATGGACTATGCAATTACATCAAGGTAAACCTTTCTGTAGTGCATTACTGCAATATTAGTATTTACCTGAACAAATTGTGATTAATGTCTTTTTTGATATTTAGATTGAGTCTGTGCAATTAGCCCTTGAAATCCTGGACGATTCAGAAATCCGAGGGCACAAAATCAAAGTTGAAAGGGCAAAGTTTGAATTGAAAGGTCAATACGATCCCTCCAAGAAACCGAAAACAAAGAAGAGGAAGGACAAGGAAAAACTGAAGAAAAAACAAGAAAATCTATTTGCCTGGCAGCCTGAAAAACTGAGGGGTGAGCGTGGCAAAAATGAACGAATTGTGATTGTCCAGAATGCTTTTGCCCCAGAAGATTTTGAGAAGGATGTCTCTGCCATTCTTGAGTACCAGCAAGATTTTCGAGAAGAAGCAAACAAATGTGGGAAATGTAAGAAAGTTGTCATATTTGATCGTCACCCCGACGGAGTCATGCAAATCTACATGACAAGTCCAGAAGAAGCAGATAAGGTCGTAACCTTATTCAACAATAGATTTTTTGGAGGGAAACGGATTTCCGCATTTCTTTGGGATGGTGTGACTAAATACAAAGTTGAAGAAACTGAAGTCGAGCGCGAAGAAAGATTGAAGAAATGGGAAAAATTTATTGCCGAACCAGAATCCGTAACAAGCAGTGATTCTGGTGCCGGGGTCGAACAATCTCCACCAGCAACTCCACCAAGAACTGCAACGGATGGAGACAGTGGAGAAGAAAGTGATTAAATTTCATTTATTTTTACAATTTTGGCATTTACGTAAGTATGATTTCAGAAGTATTTGTATTTCCCAAGCTTGTCTAAATTATGACGTTTTCATCCATCTTGACCATAGATAGTCGAGCTACAGCTCAAATTAATAGCAGTTCTTTAAAAGGAAAAACCAGTATAAATTACAGTACTTAGCAGTATATGCCAGCCCTTAAAGTGTTAAAGCAGAGTCGATGGCTGAAAATGGGAAATACTTGTGTTCTTTTATACATTATTAGCTTGAGTAAGATTATTCCGAAGCTTCCGCATGTGTATGTGTTGAGTTGAAGTAAGGGGAAATAAATTATTAAATTTGAGGAACTGGAAACTGGATGCTTCCCTGCATTTCCTTTGGTTAATTATACTTGCTAATAATAGTCAACCCTTCTGTGACAATTTCTGGTATTATTTGATGCAGTTTTGGACACGCTACGCACGCGTGACGTCACTTGTCACTTCCGGTCATTCTGGTGCCAAAAAAATCAGTGGTGGTTGTCGATTTCTTGTAACAGGCAATGTCGCTCAATTAATTTTTATACCCCGTTCGTACTATTAATTTTTATATCCCTGCCCTGCTTTACTAGTTATGTGCACAGTGTAAGTCCTAATCCTATTCTTTTCTGACAATGCATGCATGTCCACGTGAATTAATTGATTCCTTAAACCTGAATTCCGTGAAGAATGTGAATGCATAGTGTACGTACATAAATATTTGCACTTGCCATTTGGCACTTACACTGAGCATAATGTGTCAATTGGGGCTAATTATGCGATAGGTTAAACACGCAAGTAAGTAAGTAGGTTCCTTATCCCTTAAATATGTACGTAGCATGTGTTTTTGTTTCCTATATTTGCACCCTATTTAATTTTCCAAGCGACGCGTGCGCAGGCGCAAGGCTGGCATGGTGCAATGCAATAATGTGGCGCACGGCACGGCTAAGCAAAGCGAAGCAATGGTTGGCAAATACAAGTGCAATTTTTCCACCAAAATGACCAAAAACATCTTTTCTCACGGTCCTTTGAGTTTTTTTGGTAACCCACGGCAGATTTATCTGATGTGTAATCTTGAAATTTAATGAATGAATATTATCTATGCAAGTGGAAAGAGAAAGTAATAAAACGGCCAGGGTACGGCACACGGCCACGCACGCCACGCTTTTGGATTTAATTTCAGTTCACTGGTAAAATGTAATTCAAAACAAAAGCACACATACATACACAGATCCGCAGTCGTCCACTGCACTCCACAAAGGATAATAATGAGATGTGGGGGTGACAACTTACTAATTCATTCACTTGAGACATTTACCCGAGTTTCATTTTTGGGTGCAGTCGCAGTTTTTGGCTCTCCGGTGATGGCTGTCTGAAAAATCCTTCATTTTCATAATTTTTAAAGAAGTTTTTGACGAAAAAATGTCATTTTCGTGGAAGTTTATAATACTCTTCGCCATTTGCTGGACTTTCGTTAATACAAGTGGAATTCGGAGACGTTTCAGTGCTGGAAGTGATCAGATTTCGACTCGAAGACGCCCGGGCGTCGATTCCAGTGAGACAGATGTCAGTGGGAGCAGTAGTGTGGAGAATCCTGAATATTTGCCGTTACCCCTTGGGAGATATGGAGAAGGTGGGGATTTGCAAAGCTATCGGACCACTAATTCCAGTTCCACTGTACAAGAGGCGGAGCCGAAGAGGAAGCGGAGGCGGCGACTGAGAAAACCATTTCTCCAGAGGCGGACGCCGAATAATATGCTGAGGAGGGCATTACATCTGGACAACGAGACGGTAAAAGTTAATTTTCTTAAATCCTCGTTATATTAACACAAAATATTGCGAATTCCGGGAGAATCGGTAAATTTCATTTCTTGAAATCAGAAGAAATTGTAAGCTTTTATAGCAAAATATTTGGAAATGATCTGCCTGCTAAAATTTAAAAGACAATTGCACATTTATGCCTACATGTACAATTTATGTCATTCCAGCATTTAAGCGCAATCGCAATGCCAAATTTCCAAAGAATATGAAATAATCGATAAAGTTTCCAAATGCAGGTCAAGCAATCGTTAACGATTTTTTCAATTTATTCCTATTTTGTTAATTTTCCTTTAGAATTCCTCAATGGGTTCGGATAATCAACTCGCATCCTATCGCCCGTCATTTATTAATTTCGACGAATTTGTCGACATAAATCCACCGAGTTCAACAGCATCAACGCCACCCGCCGCTGAAGCTGAAATCAGCGATTCAGATAATCCCAATAACCGCAGACAGAAGCACATGAAAAAGTATTACCCAGTATTTCGGAAATCCAACCACTCCCCATCATCTTCGCCGAATTCCACAGTTCCGAACCCGGAACAAGAGAAAATCGAGTATTTCAAGAAAAAGTACCTCCGAATCCAAGGGCCGACAGCGGCGGCCAATTTGAATTTAAATACAACACCAGCCGCGCCGTCGCCAACAGCTGAAAAGGATTCAGATGAAATGCCGATCCCATCCAAATTGATAGCCAAAGTGAATCCACCATTATTTAGTCTAAGATCCGTGAGTGATTTGCGAACGGATGAAAGCGCGAATCCATATTTGGAAGGGGTTGGATCCCCGGGGATTTCCATTGATTTGGGCGGTGGTAATTCAAAAACGTTGCGGGTTTTCCACCCATTATTGAATTCGGATTCGGGTTTTTCCTCTGATTCACAGCCAGGCACGTCCATGGAAAATTCCACCAGTACAATCACCAGTACCACATCGCCTCCCACAACCACATCAGCAAATGACATTTTGTTACCAGACGACATATTTTCAGAAACATCCACAAATAGAGTCCATAGAAAAGGTCCACCTATATTCAGTATTGGAAGTCAGGAATTCATCGACGGATTGGGATTAACTCAAAAGAAAAACTGCAGTCCATCAGATGATGGCGCCGGCGCCGATAATTCTCCATCTTCCAATAGTCCGTTTTTCAGTTTTTCCCTCCCAACGCCAGGAACTACGAATTTGCCAAATTCCGAAAACCAAATTACGACGACGACGACGTCCAGCAGTTCTAGCGGTGAAACGACAACAACGGAAATTCCGTTGACGAATTTGCCTTCTGAAACGTACATCGTGGACTTGGTGGATTCACCACCACCGACGACACCAAAAATCCAAATTCCCTCCTCGACGTCTACGTCAGACGATGACGTCAACAAAATTCAAATCCAGAGGGAAGCAGTTACTCCATTTCCTGGAGTCAACGGAAATAACCTTGAACCATCATCCAATGAGAACGTTTCACCTGCACCAACCACAAATTTTAATTTTAATCAACCCGGAACTACCTTGAACCCATTTGATTTTGGAAGTATTTTGAATTTATTCCAACCCATGCCGCCAGCGACTCAAGTCGCCCCAACCACTCAGGCGCCGAAAGTTTTAGGGGAGCAGCCCTTAATCGGTGGAATAATGGATTCCTTAAATTCCCTTCAAAATTTGTTAGGTTCCTTCAGCCCATCCTCCGCCTCATCCACAAATACAAATTTCTTTCAAATTACGACCCCAAGGCCCCAAATTTTTGTCACAACTCAAAGCCCTTTGCAAAAAGCCCTTAGCAATATGGTAAATGTCCTTACGAATCCATTTGGCGGGCAAGGGATTGGGAATGAGGCCAGAGCGAACTCCATATCTTTGAAACCTCAACCCGCCAAACCCGCCGTGCCTTTAAATCCTACGGATTATTTGAGTCAACTCCTCCAATTAGGAACGGATGTACGAAGCAACAGTCAAGATGTTAAAGTAGACGTTCCAAGAGCAGTTGCCGACGGCCCTGCGCCTGCGCAAGCATTTCAGCCTCCTTCACCCCCTCCGCCAACACAGGCGGCGCCAACGTTATCCCCGATTTTGCAAAGTATCTTCAATCCAGCGACAACGACACCGGCGACACCAAGAATACCATTTTTGCAAAATCTCTTTGCTCCAACGACTCGAGCGCCATCTTTATTTGATTTTGGATCCCTTCTCAATGGGAATTGGTTGACCGGAGGAGTCACGACGACCCCTTCACCTTTGAATTTATTTTCCTTGTTGACTGGGAGCTTGAATCCATTTTCCATTTTAGCTCCGAGACAACCCAGCCTTTTTTCAGCATCCGCAACCAATCAGCAACAGGCCGTGTACACGGATCCTAAGGATCCGAATGGCTTGTATTATTGGGTGGATATGAATACTTTCTTTCCGGGCCAGGATCCTGAAACGAGTCCAACGACAGGGATTCGTCCGAAATTAGGCCAAAGGGATCATTTCCTTAGAATTAATTAAGGAAATCTTAATATTATTTAGTCTCGGTGTTTGCGTGCGTGCACTGCACTGCGTGTAGGATTTAGTCATGTGCCTATGTATGTATGTGTTGTAAGGCATTCTGGTTCAATAAATTAACGTTTGTGATAAAATAAAATGTTTCATGGGAAAAATGTGTTCTTATTTTCACATGCCTGGCTTGTGCTGCGCATGCGCAATAAATAGGCAGTTGAGGAGATTAAGAGTATTGCACGTAAAGCATATGTACTGGGGATTTACAAATGACCTAAAACTAAAACTGAGATTAGAGGAAAGATTCACTTTTCAACATTTCAACTCAACTCGTATTTACTTTTCATTACAGAACTTTTCGGCATTGCGCACATTGCTTTGATGTTGTGTTGTGTTATGTAGCGGATAGCGGTAACCGTACAAAAAAATATGATGAACTCACATCCATGTGCTCATACGATTAGTACTACATATCATATTACTTCATCATCATCTGCTACATGCGTCCAAGCATAACATGACATGTGGATGTCATCTTAAGTTATGTTATGTTGCGTTGACTTGAGCAAACATAACGATGTGATCTCAATTCACTTCGTTGTTGATTGAATGAATCCGAACAGAGTTTCGTGAATTGCCAATTACGCGTGGAATGTGATTCAGCTTAAGAGACTCAAATTTGTACGTACAAGTCTGTAATTCAATTTAATTCCCAGAGCTCTAACTTGTGTGCGTGCGTAGGTTTAGTTTTAAGAAATTGACGTCTCTTAATTTTTTTATCCAAACAGAATTGCTGCCAAGATGCTCCAAGTTTCCAAATAAGGTTTTAGTTTCACAATTTGCTGTGCAGATTTGTATTAAAGAAAACATTTCTAACTCAGTTAAATTTGTAAACTTTTTCCTGTGACTTAATTGTGGGGCATATTCATAACATTTTAAAAGTGACTAGAGCATTTTAGCCGTTGTTTCCATTACCAGACGTGGTAGCATAGCTTCAATCTGTCTTAAAAATTCCACAATATACCTCGTATCATCCAGGCAGGCGTAATCCTCAGGTAATAGTTACTTGCAGAATTCTGTAATGAACAAATGAGCAACATCCGCCTTTTTGCACATCCTTCGCTTCGTCATCGACGACGCCACCATACGACCGCGCACCGCCGCCCGCAATATCAAAAAAGTAATCTGCATCTGGTAAATAAATGTTTGACATCTCCAAAATAGAATGTCAGCAAAGCAGGATTTGAAATTGCAATTCCCATCCTTCTATTCTTCCTCTTGAAGATAAGGAAAGATAATAGCGCTAGCCTTGTGCAAGACCTTGACAATTAAATCCCTTATCATTTACACCGCAGCGTATGTACGGGAATTACGAAATTACGTACGATTTTACAACCAATTCACGAACATACATCACACTGATTCAATTTTTGCACATACATTTGTCCACACACAGGTTTAACCCACACATCTTTAACCTGTGAAAACCTGGTCATAAATTTCCCGATGCGTCACCGGCAGCGGCACGACAATTTATTCAAGCGACAAACTTTTAGGTGCTTTCATGCAAAAATTGACAATTCGATCATGTGCTTGTGCGTAGTTTACCGAAATGCCTTTCCAGACTTAACCTGTTGGGTGCTCCTAATCGGCAAGTGTGTTTTAGCATTTTTAACTACGGAATTTAATTCAGTTCCCACTGTTTTTGCACCACCCTCAATGGGCAAACGCAGGAAATAGACGATTAAGGCCTCAAATCCCCGTGCAACTCCAACCACCCAGAACACCGCCAACTTTGAAACTCCATTCACTTGAAATTGAAAAAATAACACACATGAACAGTGAAAGTTAAAAATCTATTGTATGTAAACATTTAACGACAGCTTAATTGCTCAATTTAAACACTCATTTAAAAAAGTTGGAGTTGTCGCTCAAACGAAATGAGGACGGGGGCTCGGGCGTTTGGAACTTTATGTGGGGCTTTAAACTTGACATGTTTTTGAATTCGAGTTTTGAAAGTGAAAGTGTTTTGATTTGTTGGAAATCAAAGGAATTCCAAGGTCATAGGTCAGAATCGAGTCCTGGCTGTTTAGTCAGCTTTTTAATTTAAATTACACTAAACCAGGATGATTAAAATGGGGTCATTTCGAAGTTACGTGGGATTGGAGGAATACGAAATGAAGGTCAGATATTGAAATTAAGTTATTTCACATTTAAAATAGTAATTGTATGGTGCTTTTTTAAAATGTATTCTTTCAAACTTTGCAGGTTCCTCACCCCCAGAACGGAACCCTTCTTCAACCCCGATTTTTAAGTGGAGAATTAGTCGTAGCTGAAGCTCACAGCGTATTAAAATATACATCTCTATCAAAGAAGAAAGGGTTTTCCGGATCCCTGTTTGTTACAAACGCCCGATTGGTATTTGTATCCTCGGATCACGTCAGTACTGAAGATTCCGTTCCATTACTATCAATCAGCACCTTGTGTCACTACGATGGGTCATCAGGGAAGAAAACAAAACGACGAGTTCATCTTGGACCGAATTCCAGTGGATCACAAAATGGGAGTAATGATGCATCAATGTTTTGCTCTGGATCCACTCGGGTCCATGAACTGCTAGTGATTTGTTCGAGTTTCCGAACACTTCGCGTCTCTTTCAAATTTTCAAGACTGGATCATGGGCAAAAGATTTGTAATGCCCTCATTCATTGGGCCTTTCCACAACAACCTGAGAAATTATTTTATTTGGATTATTGTCGGGGATTGGAGTGGGAGGGGACGAAGTCCAATCCATTGCCACTTTACAATGTTGCGTCGGATTGGTTGAGGGAGCTCAAAGTCACGAGGTCAACAGGGTATCGCCTCACGGATGCCAATGAGGCATTCCAGATTTGTCAATCGTAAGTAGTTGTAATTGCATTAGTAACTTTAATTTTTATTGGGAAACTAGATTATACTGTTGTTGTATTGCTGGGATGTAACGTTTTAATGCTTTTTGTATACTTTTTAGATTACCAGAGAGTTTTGTTGTACCTGAGAGTTTAACGGAGGTTCGCCTTGAGAGCTTAGCGAGGAAATTAAAAGGTCATCGCCCTCCGTTTTGGGTTTGGGGGGATTTCAGGAATTCCGCTATTTTGCGAATGGGGAAACTCCACAACGAGTCTGACTGGTAAGTTTAAGTTTGAAATATAATTGCATTAACATTAGTACATTTACTTTAATTTAACTATTTTCTTTACAGTTCCGCCGAATATGCATTTTACGAACTGCTGAGGAAAGCTCATCCGCAAAAGAAAAAGCCACGCATTTATGACCTTGACAATTTCCATGTGAAGGACATCCGGCAGGCGATGAGTCGATTGGTTGAGTTATGCTGCCCGGAGACGTTCGTCCAATACGAGGAAACGGATTCTAGATTCTACTCCTTACTAGAAAATACAAAGTGGCTCACGTGGTTATCCAAAGTCCTCGAAAAGTGCAGTGAAATAGCAGACAGTATTATTGCAAACAGTGATATTGTCATTTTGCAAGAAAATGAATCCAGGGACATATCATGCCTTATTAGTTCAGTGACTCAAATCCTGTTGGATGCTCGCTTCAGGACAATTACGGGATTTTTCTCACTGATACAGAAGGAGTGGGTTGCAGGTATTCATAGTTTATCAAATACGGTTTAATTTTTAATGGCCTTATGATTGTAATTTACTTTTTTGAATTGTCCACAGCCGGTCATTCCTTCCACACTACGTACATGCACGCTAGTCCCGTTTTTCTACTTTTCCTGGATACCGTCTTCCAACTGATTACACAAAACCCATTTGAATTTGAGTTCAACGAACAACTCCTCAATGACACGTGGGACTCTTGCTTTGACTCTACCATTGGGACTTTTTTATTTGACTCTCCAGCTCAGAGGAAGTCATTGGTAAGTAAATTTTCAACTTGTGCATTTTGCTATGTAGTTCCTCCAAAAACAGGACTTTTTGCTTTTGGTTATTGAACTGTAAACTGTACAAAACAAAACATGATTTTGTTATTTATATATTTATTTACATTTTCCTGGCATTTCAGGAATCCCGCAAGGATTTGAACGTCTGGCACCGAATTTTAACCAAAGATGAATCCCCGACCTCCTCATCCACAGAATTCGCATCCATTCAACCCGGACTCCCGATTTCCATATCCCGAACCCTACTTAACCCAATGTACAAACTAAGGGCCCTGCTGTACCCTCCATCCGTCCAAGGGTTCAATGCCCACAATACCCCTCCCGCTTTGGCTTGTTCCTCCTCCATGTGTAATATGCAGCTTTGGAATTCCTTGTATTTGAGTCGAACAATTGAAACAGCCATTATGCTTGGCACGGGAACAAGTTCCAACAATCGCTTGGCGAGCCCGACTCCATTCACAAGGAATTCCTCCATGTCTATTTCCGGTACACCGACGCAGGCGCCGACACCTAGTTCGAGAGATTCACTTGACAGCCCAGCAGCGGGTGGACCACACAGCCCAAATCAAAATTCCGTATTCCTTTTCTCCACGAATAATAACGAAGCAGTGAATGGGACTTCACAGTTGGGAGGAAGGGAACCAAATGTGGAATTGAAATTAGTTGATGTTCTACTGGCGACTTTATCAAGCTCTACAAGAATGTACAGGAGTAGTACGGGTTTTCCTAGAAGGAGCCCTAGCCCTGCAAACAATCCTAACCCTGCAAGCCCTTCACAACAGCAGAAATACAAAATTCCCGGTAGCGGTAGCCCTGGACGGATTTCTCATTCTGGTATTGGTCATTCGGCGGGAGGCACTAGAAATCCAAGTCCAGGAACATCACCAAATCATAGAACATATCCACCGATCGTAAGTCCGAAACCAACTAAGGCGGTTCCCTCGAGTCCCTTCAAAAGGGAGAACAAATTTGTTGATATTCAGGAGTAACGAGTTTTTGAATGTTTTCTTCTTAATTTTACATTTCTTGAGAATTAAGTTACTCATTACTACCCATGCTATGCTTTTTACTATAATTCAATTTTCAGTTTGTTAAGTTTTCAGTTTTGCATTTACTTGGAGAAGAAAATTATATGCAGCGCGGAAACCCTGATTTTTTAACAAAAAAAATGTGATTGTTACCGTCTACCGTGACAGTTTTTATGATTCCACAGCACTTAACCTATTGTCGTCTCGTGACTGTTCTGATTCTTCGGCCTTGCAAAGGGATTTTAACGGACGGGTATTGGTAGATATGATAAATTACATAACGTGAATTGAGATATCCTGTCCAATTAGTCGTTCAATATGAAAGTATATTTGAATATTGACATTAATTGATATTTGTAACCCATACTATACGTACAAGAAATTAATTAATTAAGGTTCTAGCTGACAATATCTATCCAACATTTAACTTGCCCCTGCATTTTGCTCTTTATTGTCTATGTATTTGCCTTAACTTCTGTGGGCACAGGAAAATTTAAGCTCTGTTAACGCAATCGCAAGTTTCACTATCGCAAAGCACCTTAAGGACTGATGTAAGTATTTTCAATATTTAAATTTAAAAGTTGACCAAACTTATTTCTAACATTAAACGCTGCGCAGAAGTTGTTGAATATTTTGTGGGATAGTGTTCCGACCTAAGTATAGGCTATATACCAAGTATAGTTATAATTTAGTTTTTATTTTGGGGTGTTGAAGCGAAATTAATTTCCGAAAAAAATGTTAAATTAACCATTTTCTAAGTTACACTACCCTGTACCTTTTCGGGGCAATGTGAACCGAAAGCAAGCACTGGATAATAAAATAAAATGTTTGTAAAATATGAATGATTATACGCTGGTGTTGTATTAATTAGATGTACGCGGGTTCGGATTATAAAGGACACCCCGGAAATAAATTATTTTATTCACTTTACTTAATGTTTTACTTTAACCAACTCCGTCATATGATTATTAATACAAGGGGTGGGTTTTCTTTAATAGCACTGGTAGCGTGTAAACCCCGTCTTTCTCCAACTCCTTGCAAATCGGGTACACATCCTGGCATTGATTTGAACCGTTTCGTCCAAGTTTTCCGGCCAAATCAATTTCCTTTGATAATTGAGCATTGGATTTTCCAAGCATGGCAGAAATCGCGTCCCTTTTTGTATAAAAACAAACAAATTAAATTAATTGATTAGTCAAGTCATCGACATCCAAGTGTACTGTTATTTAATTACGTGATTTTTTCAGCCGCATCTATACCAGCCCCGCCCACATTATTTACGAGGATGTTGTTGGCCCGGCAAATCTCATGGTGTGTGCAACTTACTGGGATTTTCTTGATATGTGCATAGGCAATGATATTCTACAAAAAGTAGTATGTGTATTAAAACGAAATGAATCTTTAGCATTTGACTTTATACGTACAAATGAGGGCAGAACTAATTTTGAGATGTGATTGACTATTTCCTGATCCGTGTTCAATTTCCGCTCCACTCGCATCACGGCGTTTTCTGCCAGTAGCTGTTGTGGTTGTCAACGATAATAGCACTGCCTGAACGAGTAAATTGATGCAAAAGAGTTGATTTTGCGAATTACAATTTTCATTTCAAAATCCAAAATTTTGTATGCAAGTTTTTTCCATTGTCTCACCTGCAAAATAGATAATAGTCCGAGAAGCCCCAGCAGTCCAATGGCATCCGTGTTGACGGCACTCACTTTGTAATTTGTGACTGTTTTGCGGTGCTTATGTCTGTTGCAAGTTTGCAAAAAAATATACCATTAATTTTTTAATATAATTTTTACATGCATTTGGTACACATGTTTCTCATAGAATTACCCTTTTTCCCAGCCCCATCCATGGCCATGGCCGCCATGGCCGTGGCTGCTATGACCATGACCGCCCCCATGAGAACTTGCCATGTAAACGTTATCCATGAGTGGAGTTTCTAATGAAACTAGAAATTGTCAAAAAAATAATTAAGTTACGATGGATTTAGCCTCCAAATGACCTTGCGCGTTTAGTGTACCATAATCAGGATGATTACTTGACCCCGCCGCCCCGACATCTAGGTAATCAACAGGGCTTGGATACTTCCCCTGCCTTGGTGCATAATAAGTGGATTCTGAATGTCAAATTATTACACAAATTTAATACAAATCAATTAAATAAATTGTATTTAACCATACCTAGTGATCTCTGGGGATACTTGTAATTATAGTAGACGCTGTCAAAATTATACTGCGGATAGAAGGCGCTAGATGGACTCAATGAACTGCCGATACTTCCGTACGTTGTAGGATACATCGCCGGGTAATAACTCCCACTACTTCCTCCACCTGCACTCTGACCTTGACCCTTGTCATCACGCTCACCGTTAATTCCATTAATCGTCTCGTCACTTTTTTCATTCGCGACGTTGATGTCACTTCCTCCGCTGATGCTGGTGCTGCCGCCGCCGTCCATCCGTATGGCAGCTGCGCCTGCGCTCTTTTTCGCGGCGCTCACCGAGTAAATTAGGAAAACAAACACTACGACGAGTTGCATTGAACACATTTTGTGAATAAATAGCTTCTGTTACTAATAAAGTTAGTAAATACTAAATACTAATGATGTGATTTTAAGATTTAGCGTGGCATTCCGCCGCGACACAATAAAATAAATGAAGTAGGGAATGAATGGAAACCGTCGTCGGTTGTATTTATAGTTGTTGAAATTATTTGGTTGAATGCTCAAATGGGAAGGAGATGGATTCTTGGATTCGTCTTACATACATTTAGACATGAAATCCCATGCGCATGCCCAGGAAACGTCTACTTGACTTGTGTAAATTTGACATTATTCTGCGTCTCTCGGTTCATTTATTATTTAAGACTTCACGCCACTTGTCTGATGTGATCTGAACTTGGTCACGTAATTTTGTGGTGAAAATCCCACTCGGCAATGGCAATGGATGGAATTGGGTAAAATCAATTTTCCTAATTCATGATGCGGAGGATTCAATTCCGCCAGTCCAGCGCATGAAGTCCTGTGAATTTGCAAATTGCAAATACATATGTACGTGCAAGTACGGATAGCTCCGTCTCCGAACTAGGTAAATGGCAATTGGTGTGAATATGACTTGGATTTTATTACAACGTTTTAATCAAATGCAATCAACCAATTAGTAAAATTGGCACTCAGAATATTTAAATCTGCAGTGTAGAGCTTATAGGGTCGAGTTTTAAAACATTTTGAAGTATTCGAAAATGACCCAAGTTTCATACAAAAAGAGGAAGTCCGAGAGCCGTGGCATACCGGGATTTAAGAAGAATTCAAGCGTGTACAGGATAAGCATTAGTATGATCCATGTCATGCACATAGTTGGATTCCTCTGTTTAAAAATCAAATTTACATTTACATTTGTGTTAGAATTTGTACTCCTTACTTTTCATACCATTTGAATCCCACCCAAGAGAAACACATCAAGTAAAAAGCAAATTGTAATGTATTTCGTCATGTCAATTAATTTACTGTTCGTATTTGACATATACAAATACCAATCGCCTGAAAAACACGTACACAAGTTAAGTTATTTTGTGTAAATCAAAACCGGTAAGTTTTTATGTACAAAATACACACTTCGAAAGGTGCAGATCCACAGTAGCATGGCTCGACCCAAAATATTTTCCAAAACTAAATGACTGCATGACGCCGTTTGCTTCTCTTGAAGGGCGTGGCTAGTGATGAGAGAGATTACGGCATGATAAAGCAGCAAGAAAGAATACAACTGGAATTTGTAACAATACTTTGTTAGCGGTATTCGCAAATTGTGCAATTCATTCGTGTAAACTCACAATACGGAGACCTGCCACAATTCTTGCTCCGGTTTCAATTTGAATGCCGAGGAATCCCAAAGGATTCATTTTGACTATGTGTGAATGCTCAAAATATCCAAAATCGCCAGGAGCAATTTATGAGCGTATATAAACACTAAATTTAGTAAACAACTATTTTCCTGGGTTCTGCATAGGATTTCAATGTTTCCAAAACAAGTTTTTTTTAAATTCCAAAACATAAATAAACATATGCCAGCAATACTACCAAGGCAGCAAACAAATTAATGTTTTTATTAGAAACCAATTGCTTGGAAGTCAAAGTTCAGGTCAAATTGTGACCTTTCCTGCAAAAGGCCCGCTGACCTCTTGGACATCTCAAGGTAATCAGATATTGATTAACGGTTTCTTTATTTCCTTTCAACAATGGTTACAAAATTGTGTATTAGGAAAATAAAGGTGTGATCAAATCATTTGAGGGTCCAATTTCGATTTTACATGTGTGTGATATGCCCACGTACGTATAAATATTCCATTTGGTTTGTTGATTTGAGTGGCGGATTCGTGTTTTATTCAAAAGCAAGCAAGCGTCTGAACCCACAAAATGCGAAACCCAATCTCCAAATTGCTTTTCAAATTCAAAATTTTAAAGAGACCAATGAACAATAGCTGAATTTTTTGCTGCAAGCAAGTATGTATATCTTAAGAAACGCTTGGTCTTGCAGCATTAACGTGCTAGTTCTGCTAAAAGTAAAACTCAAATGAGTAGTGCAAGTTCAAAAAGTTCGGAAACGCGCTTTTATTTCTTAACTTTTTCTTGGGCCGCCCAAATTAGTTGGTCAATGTGTAGGGTCACGTAGGGTCATAAGAATAACCTACAAAATAAGTTTGAGATCAATCGGTCAATCCTACTGCAAACGCGATCCTGTGTAGTGTTACATACAATTGTCCACACTGTGCACTCCCTTACATTTAAATGCTTGAAAAAATGAAATAATGTGACCACCATAAAATAACTTTTTTCATACATTTAAAAGACTGCCACCAAATTGATTCTACTTCAGAATTTACTACAGCCGGGCTGGTTATTTATTTATTGGTAATTTACTGCTCGTACACATTTTAAATTTAGATATCAAATATTTCTGTGGCCTTTGCATTATTGGTTATCAATGCCCCATATTTTCCCGTCGCTGTCATTTGGAGGAGGGGGAACCCGTTCGAGCGCGCAGCCTTGAATCTGTACGTCTTAAAAACGAACCGAGTTTGCATGCATTGCATATGCATCTCGCACCGCACACACAACATTCAGTGCTCAATTGGACTGCAATTCGTACGGTTCTGGCGCCAGGAAAAACGAATCCCATTGTAATACACGTACTCAATCATTCAGTCAAATTAAAGCTGTGCTGTCGTGTAGTGTAAACTCATCTAATTGTGAAGGTATGTTTGAAATTACGATTTATATTTATTTAATTACAAGGATTGTGAGTTTGCTTAAATAACCCAAATTTCTTTCAATCGTCCGTCAGTATGGGTGTGTAATAATATGTCCAAATGCTATTCGTATTGCCATATTGCCACTTCAAATTCACGAGTGGAATTAGTTAGCAGTAGCTTATTTTTAAATACATTTGTTTGTAGTGCTGAAATTGTAATTACCGTGTTTTATTTTCAATTTTGAGACACATTGAGTTTTAATTGTAATTTACCCTTCCGAATAGGATAATGCGACGAGGACAGAAGAGAAGTTCACCGAACGGGTGATGGTAATGGAAATTCCACAGCACCCAAGAAGACAGCTCGGCAGAGAGGAAAGGCTCGCCAGGCTTTTACTTGTTCGCAAAATAATAATGGAAACGGAGATGCTCATCTTAATTTGCCTTCAACGTCCAACTCCGTGAGGTATGCCCGCCAGAAGGAAATAGCTGATGAAAATGTCCAAAATGTATGAAAATGCAAACAAGACACATACTAAAGGTGAGTAACAGAAAAAGCTATGAGGACAGCTGTTGATGCTAATATTAATTATAACTATCGAAAATGTGAGACACAAACTTTTAAGATTCAAACCAAAACTAGAAACGCATTTAGTTTTTCTGGGCAGTTTTTCTTCCAAATTTTGTCAGCCTTAAACAATTTCCAAATGCGCTTGTCCAATTCCGTGCTGCTCAATTTATTAAAAATTCGGATTTACCCCCCAGGACCACTTCATAACCCTAGAGAGCCAGGAGCCCTCATACTGTATCCATCATCCGAAGACGAGGAGCCACCGGCAGACAACATCCACGTCGTCCTCGACCCACGTATATCCTCCGACCTGGAAAAGCATCAAATCACCGGTATCCGTAAAATGTGGAACTGGCTAACGGCCTCGTGACTCAGCCGGTTTCATCCTCGCAGATCAAATGGGATTGGGTAAAACCCTTCAATGCATTGCCGTCCTCTGGACCCTCGTAACTCAAAGCAAGGACTGGGACCCCATCAAAGAAAAAGTCAAGCCCACCATTCAAAAGTGTATAATCGTCTGCCCCAAAAGTGTGATAGGAGTGTGGGAAGAACAGCTCAGAAAATGGTTAACCCCTTCAGCTCAAAGTGGGCCCACCAACGAAACTTGTAAAATCCTCGTCCTCAGTGACAAAATGAATGCTAATCAAAAGAAAATGGCTGCCACAAATTTTATGGATCCTTCTGGCACTGACCCAACTCATTGTCTCATCTGTTCATATGAGACATTCGTGAGTCTTGGAAAGGATTACCAAGTAAATAACCGGATCAACGACGCCTTGCTGGATGGACCTTTGGCGGGTAACCCAAATGACATCGTAGGTCTTCTTGTCCTTGACGAAGCTCATTACATCAAAAACCAAGGGGCGGAAAGGACTAAATACGCCATGGATTTCTCCAGTCAAGAAAAGGATTGCATTGACTGGAACTCCAATTCAAAACCACTTGTCCGAATATTACAGCATCATTAACTTTGCTGAGAAGGGGAAATTGGGAGACTTGCCACATTTCCAGATAAAATTTCAAGAGCCAATTGAAGCTTGGATCAAGGTCTCAAAAAAAGACGGAGCCGATCCGCCGGAATTGGCTGAACTGAAGAAGATCGTCGAGCCATTTTTTCTTCGAAGGGATGCAAATCCATTTGTCACCACTTCGAAGACGGAACTCATCATTTGTTGCAAAATGAGTCATGATTCTTCCAAATCTAAGGACTTCCAGCTGCAATTGTACAATACATTTGTAGAATGCTACAATAGCCCACCATTGGATCCCAGCAATGGCTTGACGCCTACAGGCCGTCCAAAGAAGAAGCCTTCAAAACCAAAAAAACCAATATCCGCATTCCAAGCAATTTCATTCCTCAAGAATGTGTGTGCCCATCCATCAATGATTGAGGAGCAGTGCGACAAATTGGCGGGAAATCCAAGCTTTGATAAACTACGCAATGTTTTTGACTCAGCTTCGGACTCGGGGATCAATTTTTCGGAGATGTTGGAGCCGGAGCTGTCCACAAAATTGACGGTTCTGAAAAGACTCTTGGTGAGCATCCGAATTCGGCCGGATCAGAGGGATCGAATTGTAATTGTCTCATCATACACACAAACTCTGGATTTGATCGAGCAAATGCTACGGGACATGTCCGAGCCTGGTGGGTGCTCATTTATAAACAAAAAGTTACCTTTATTGACTTTAATATTGAATTTGCATAATATACAGGACCGCACCAATACCAATATCCGTATCAGAGATTTGATGGGAGTACCACAACAAAGAAGAGAGAGGAGATCATCAAGAACTTCAATGACATGTCTTGCCCAGATCAATTTATTGTGACTTTGAGCAGCAAAGCCGGGGGATGCGGGATTCGTTTGATTGGCGGGAATCACTTGGTCATGTTTGATCCAGACTGGAACCCTGCGAATGATGAGCAGGCGATTAGCCGGATTTACCGAGAAGGACAGAAGAAAGACTGTTTCATTTACAGGCTTTTGACCTCTGGGTCAATTGAGGAAGTCATTTTCCAAAAACAAATGTACAAGAAAATTTTGTCCGGAACTATTATACGGGATGAGCAGAATGAATGCATCACGACGGTGGACATGTTTGGGGGTGAGGAGGAACTGAATGCACTTTTTCAACCCATTCAGAACGGGCGGGATGACGCCAGCTACACCCATTCAGGAAATTGACTGCAAGCGCTGTGACACGGTAGCAAGGGTGCAAGTCCAAGCTGCACAAAGGGCAGGACTCAGAGGAGAATATGACATCAGTGAACTGGAGTACTGGAATCACATATTCTCCAGAGTAAGATTCTTATAATAAAAATGGTTGATTTTAAAGCTTTGTATTATAGATTCTTCCAATTTAGTAGTGTGTATTGTGGTATGACGCAATAAATTGGAATTATGATTTGTATACACAGGCCCAACTTCCTGGGGACTGCCGAGTATTGGACGAGGCATGGAGAATCGACGAGAATGAGTTCGACTCTACCATAAATTTTGTGTTTCATCATAAACTCCTTCCACCTAAACCGAAACCCAAACGCGCTGCAACTGCTACTGGTGAAGGACCAAACGGAAATGATGACGGTGACGTGGGCGCCAACGGGAATTGAGATTTTGAGTTGTAATGGCGAATAGGTGGATAGATTTGGGCGAGGTTTTCAATGTTTTTTTTCAGTTTAATTTAAAGGTAAATTGACATTATTGTTATGTTGTTATACAATGGCAACCGGAATGGGTTTTTCTGTATATTTTAATGAGTCCCCACATTTGCATTCTGCCCAATTATTGCACTGAAAGATTGTTCTTTTTGTGATGTTATTAAAGGACCAATTTATTCGGAAATAGGTTGACTTTTGAAACATTTTTATGAATAATGTTAATTTACTTGATGTAGTACGATTATATTCTATTCGATTACAATAAAACTATCATATAGTAGTATAAAAGATGTCTGCATGGTTTATTTCTATCGAACTTTGCGTACAATATTTAATATGTAAGAATGGGGACTATTTAACAACCAAGGTCTCCGTTTCTTCTCATTTACTTTTTGTAAACCTGAAAGTAGAAGCGTTTCGGCGAGGGATAATCGCATAGATATCTGATAGATATATGGATATCTCTGTTCATTGATCCCCCTGAATTTTCCTCGCTTCTTGAGTAACTTTACCATACACTTCTTTGTCAAAATTAGTTTTTGATTTCCAAGGTTTGTGAAAACCTGACGTCAAGTTACGTTGGGTAAGAAAATACAGTGTTCATATTGAAGGAGTATATGGTTGCATGAAATCTTAATACACTCTTCCAATTAATTTCAAACAAAAAAAAATTCTGCAGAAGTGGTACATGTTGGTTTGAAAGAAATTTTGCCTTCACCCCAATAATGATCCACTTCACAGCCCACAGAGTGTTGTATTTTCAGTCTTCCCAACTACGAAACTACGACAGTTAAATTTAGGTCATACTACTACATTTGACATTTTGTGAACACAACTTAATGCCACAGCTCAGACTTCACGTGAGTGCAAGTCAGTTTGTGAAGACACCTCGTTAACAATTTATTTCAAGGACAAATTATCTCACAAAATGCTGAATTGTTAGCGGACCACTGAGCACTGTGCACTCGTCCTGCGATGAAACAATACACTTTCTTAATAGCTTTGTTCAGTCATGCCCAGTTTGGCGAGTTTGTGTTGGCAAATGAGCTAGGTGGTAAACCTAATCATTTCTGCCATATTTTAAAGACCTTGACTACCGAATATCTTGCTCACAGAACGATCAGTGTATCTTATCATCAACCACGAAACGCACACATCTTGGAATCTCACTTCAATATTCAGACGTGTTCTCCTTATCACCCAACACTTATCTATAGTTCAAATCACAGCAACTCCAAATTACTAGCAACTGGTTTCGAAAATATTATTCATGTCATTGTGTCATTTGATAGCGACGACATAGCCCTAATCCCGGAAACCCTGCAGTCTCAAGTTAACCCAAGAAAGGACAAAGTAATTCTTCTTGCAGCGGCATCTTCTGTGACGAGTATTATGGAATTGAAGCTATTTCAAAGACTCCGTCATAAAATTGTGATTTCATTTGATGAAGATTACTTACTACAAGATTGCTGGGTCGATCCACCAGTGTACACAGGTTACATGGCCAAAATGCCTGGTTGCTCTAAAACCGATAATTTATTTCATTTTAACAATGTTCGAGGTAAGCACCTAAAGGCCGGTGCTGTTGAGAGACCACCAATAATCTTCAAAACCGATGTAAATTCCGCAAACGGAGAAACACAATATGGCGGGATCCATTTCTCTTTATTTAAAGTGGCAGCCTCAAAGTGGAACTTCACTTTTGATATTGTCTACACTGGCCTGGACTATGGGACCAGACATTCGAATGGGACCTGGACAGGAATGTTCACAAAAGTATTGGGGGCGGAGCCAGAATGTGATCTTATTTTAATCACTGCATTTGAGCTGGCGTTCAGTCAACTGGATAAACCATCTCCCCTGGTCAGGTCTGAACTTATATTCTTCATTTGGGAGCCCAAACACAAGATATCCTGGTTGGCACTGGCGCGGCCTTTTGATGTTTATGTGTGGCTGAATTGCTTGGCCATGTTTCTCATAATTGGGTTGTATCAAGGATTCAGGATTTACAGCAAAGGAGAAAAGCGCCCCATCAATTCAGCAACATTTTATCCTTTCGCCTTATTAATGGAACAAGGACTGCAGAGAATTCCAAAGGCAATTCGAGTCTCCTCCATTTTCCTACTATTTGCTGGATCCGTTTTAGGGACTGCATACAAAAGCAAACTTAGACAGAATTTGATTTTCCCGCCATCTGAAAAAATCCCTTCAACG
>JAAXYW010000418.1:0-38342 GCA_036851895.1 Orthonychiurus folsomi | reverse complement strand
TGCAACCAAAGTTCCTATTTCTTCGGTGCGAAAAGAGTAAAGATTAAAAGACTGACGACGTGTTTTATAATATAAACTATAGAGGATATTTGAAAAAAAAGAACTTTATAATAGCAGTAAACAATTAGAGATTTGGAGTTGGAAAGGGATGGATGGATTTTAAACACAATTGAAAAGGTAAGGGATTTGGATTCTTGATAATTTAATTTAATTTAATTTATTTCCCAAACAATACTCTCAAGTAGAGGTTATGTTATTGATATATTTAGGTAGTTTTCCGTAATTTTTAAATGGGGGTAATGGATAATCAAGGTTATCCTACAATAGCGGAAATAATACTGAAAAAACTTTACCTTGAAACGGAAATGTCCATTACAACAACTAAAGGAGAGAACAATTAAATTAAAGGGCAAATTAGTTGAAGTGCCAGGAAATTTCTAAGCTGTTTTGTTCCAATTTGTAAGAACAACGAATCTTAATCTTGGGATTTATTATGAGAATACTTTTAACTAATATATTAATGAGGGAAACTCCAAACAGATTTGTACACCTTACCTTTGTAAGTGCATAATAATAATACAAACTTCTAGTGCGCAGTGTGAGTAGTAATTTCCACACTTACTAGTAGCAATTATCCTTAGACCTAATGTGAGAAGCTTGGAGCTTAATTAAGGAACCATTAGCAATTTTATGTTTCTTGGAATTGAAATCCAAGTTGGATTACGCCATTTCCAACCAAGTTAATTAATTTCATGGATGTATCTACGCACTTACGTAGGATTTCATTTCGAAGTTCTGAATTTTGCAATTACACCCAATACCTTACATCTGTATATCACGGGATTTTGTAACAATTACACGTTAAATTCTATACGATTTCAATTTTAATAATATTTCCTTCATTTTTTTGACATTTGTTTTCAAAGCGAAATGCTAATTGCAAAACTTTGCAAATTATACTTTTTTACACTTTTTTCCGTATCAATTTGACTTCTTGTTGTCCACTCTTCTTGTTTAAGAGGAGATAAGAGCCCCAAAACTCGTCTTTACGGTTCAAGTTCACCCGTAAAGTTAATATATTACATTCCATCCATTAAATGTATTTATTTACGCAATGGAATGGCACTTGTGGTCGCGTAAACTCGCGTATCTTGAATCTTGTATCGTACTGTGCGTACGTACGTATCTATGACCGTATCTTGACCGGTAGTCAAGACGTACGTACGTATGTACGTGGCAGTGGCATTTCTTTTTTTTGTGGAGATATCCAGGAGTGTATTTACCTTTGACACGCGAAAAGGCAGTTCTCCTTCACACTTCACATAAGAACAAGGGGAGAAAATGCTTGTAAAGCTGGGTGCCGTAAAGCACACAAACAAATTGGCTGTGTGTCGTCCCCAGATTTTTGAGTGTTGGCGCGTTCGCGGGCTACGGATGTGAGAAGACGGGCGTTTTTTTTTGCGTTTTGGAAGGGTAAGGGTGGTTGGTACAGGAATTTGAGGGGAAGGGAAGCTCATTATGTATGCAGGGAAGGATTTGAAGGCAAATTGAAGTTCGGGATTGTCAAATGATTGCATGGGATTGGAGGAATTGAAATGTCATATTGGAATAGGATGCATGCATGCATACATACATATGTGGGTGACGTCATCATAATTTAAATTATTGGGTACGTACGTAACGTAGGGTGACGTCATTTATTTTAATTGTAAGGAAGTACATATGAAATTGAAATAAGGATCGAAGGAAATTAATAGACTAGAGGATGGGATTTTGAAGGAAAACGATTGAGTGAGAGTGAGCACGGGCGGTAGGCGGGAGATTTAAATATTTGAAGGATTTTTTTTTCTTCGATAAAAGCTTTCAAGCCTACGGGTGAAATGGATTAAGGGAAAAAGGAGGCTGGGTGGGTTGAAGATTGGCAGGATGAGAAAATATCTTATGCAAAGCACGAAAGGTTTTAAGCCTTGGGAAAAAGTATTGGTAAAAAGGAAAGGAAAACTGGGTTGGGTATATAACGTTAGGAACTAGGAAGAAACCGAAAATCATTTCCCTTGAGCCGAAGCCCAATCTACTCTCCATCTATCCCATTTTCGTTTTTCCCTCCAAAGTGATCATTTAGGCTAAAATGCCTCTCCTTCCCTGCCTGTCTGCATTGGGATCGGATCCGATCTCAAACCTACCACCCCTCAATCCAAGGAGCTCCAGGCTTTAATAATTTTTCATAACAATCCCTTCACTTTCACCCATGAATTTTCTTTCGTCCATTTCGGGGGATGGGCTCGTGCGGCTGGAGGCTCAAATGACTTTTCAGGGAAAGGAAAGGCTATTTAAAATCCATTCTAGAAGGGAGACGTAGGAAATTTGAATACTGTGTGGGAGTAAATTATGAAATAAAACTTTTGAAAATACTTTGCAAAAGAAACCCACTTTTGTCACAATTAAAAAAATAGATGGTAACATTTTAACAAATTACATATGAAATTTCCCTACAAAATTTGCTTTCAAAAAACCCTCAAGTCAACTTTTATTGTGTGTTTTTTTCTTGCCATATATTTCCTTTGCTCAATGTGGAAGTAGTTTAAGCTAGGAAAAGGTACGGAAACCGATATATCCGAAACTGTGGATCCTTTCGGACTTCCCCGGCCTGACATTGTAAAAAAAAGGCAGGCCACGGCCACGGCATTTCCACTTTTGAATCCCATACAGAAAAAAAACTGTTCCATCGTCCCCAGCCCATCGGTTATACGATGGGATATTATGGCCTATGCAGCCTCGCCGGCAAAGGCACTTGTGTTCCAAACTAGTAAAATATCTGGATTCATCTCTTCACATACATTGGGATTTGGATTCTCCGTATGTTGTGTGTTGTGGATGAACGATGGAGGGTTCCCCCTTTTGGCATGTGAACCCACGATTGATTANTTTTGGCATGTGAACCCACGATTGATTATTATAAAATACATAGCGGCATTGAACTTATTTAGTCTTGCTGGAGCTCCCTTCCTGTTCCCATGTCGACGGAACGGGGTTCAAGATTATTTCCCCTTCAAAAATACCCGCATTTCCTACTCCCTGCTACTGACGGGAACTAAAGTTGAAAAAGAAAAAATAGGAAACATTCTTAGGCCACGTTGTGTATCCATTATACAGATTAGAAATTAAAAGGATGTAAATTTGACAATGTCGAGCGTGGGTGATTTTAATTGCTTATAGTCCAAAAAAACCAAAGTGAAATGAAATGAAAGTTCCTAATGATGTGCCATGGATGGTGTGGTGTGGCGGAAAATGTGAAGTCGAAGAAGCCATTGGTGCAAAAAAAACACATGTAATAGTAATGGAGTTTAAAGTATAAAGGGATTTTGCAATATTAACGTGGAAATTGGATTAAATGTTTGAAAAACAGGATGTGATTTGTCCTTGAAGATTGACTATGACCGATTTTCTTCATAAATCTTCGCCGCAATCATCACCATGCTACTACATCGTACGTATGTAAATTTTGAATAGAATGATGTATTTTTGTATGGAAATTACGTGCAGGATTGGGAAATCTATGCTTAGAAAATGAGAAAAATGGAATTAATTGTTTTTGAATGTACTGTACATGTGTTTTTGAAGATGAGTGGGATGGGAATTGATTAGAATCATGGGTTAACTGCGTGTTGCTCAGAATAAATATATCACTGGTTTTTAGGGCGGAAAAATTTAAAATTTAAATCTCATCCTTTGTTTTGATGAACTTTGGCTCCTGAGAGTCGCATTTCCCCTTCGTAAAATAATTTGTTTATCTTCTTCGGAAGATGAATAAATCTTAAGAAAATTTAAAGTCATAATGCCAATGCCTGCTTGCGCCTGCGCAGAATATTCTTAATGTGAACGCCATGCCAACATTATCAAAACTTGTCTTCAAGATTTAACCTTGAATCCCTACGTCTGTCTTGAAAGTCTCACCCAATCCATTGACATCCGATCGACAACCACCAAAAGATTTTTCTCTTGTAAAGAAACTATAGCCAAGCAAAAGTTAAGACAGTCAATTTTTTCACACCTGAAGACGAATATTCATGTTCACCCCACACGTACTACGTACGTCCATTACATTGTGCCGTCCATCTCATATGCATCATTATTCAAAGTAGGGGTAGTTGATATGCATGGATGGAAAACTCGTTTTTGGAGGCATTTTTTAATTGGAATGATTAGCACGGCGGATCGGATCCCTCACTGAGGTTTTACTTGTAATTACTACAAGAATCTCCAATCCATTGTATGGCCTGGCTTTTCCATTTGCAGATGCATTTGCATTGTATGTAATTTAATGGAAATCATAATAAGACGGGTGGGTTGTCGACTACGTACGTACATGTATTAATGCGTGGGATTGCCGTCTTCGTCTTCGTCTTGACCGTAATTTTTTTTTTGCTGTGTCTTGATCCAGAAGAGATGAGAAATCAAAATCCCATGCACCCACCTGGCGAGAGTCCTTCATTTAATTGCTGAAGCTTTTTCCTCGGGTTAATGAGGGGAGTCATGAATATGCATGGACGGGCCGCATACCTGGTTTTATGTTCAACTAATGCACATTGAGCAGGGGTGGTCAAAACGACATTTTGATCACATCAACAACTGCCATGCCTTGCCTTTACTACGGGGTTCGCGGGAAATTCAAAATCCAAAGTCACACAGTGGAGGAGGACATGTTTTGGACAGCAGAGTGACAATCAGCCCTTGACTTTGGACGTCCGTGTCCAGCCCCTCCACTCCACCCTGCATTGTATTGTTAACCGTCTAATTATACGTACCACGTCGTCTTCATCTTCATCTCAAGAAAGTATACGTACGTACACGGTGAAGGCACTACATCTCAATGAACTCACTGAGTGCGGATCCGTCTGCAAAAAAAAAGGATTTTTATAGCCGTGTCTTAATGAATGTCGTTCGATGGTACGGAAACGTGTAGGCATGGCATGGCATGGAAGGCATGGGGAAAAATGACTGTTTCCAAAGGCCATTATTCTTTTCCCTTGACGAAAAAGTCATTTGCTCCCCCCGTGTTTTTTGTGGTGTCAAAGTTTTGTCACCGAGACGTTCGTTCGATTTTTACGTACGACGAGGTGTACATATTGCTTATTTTTAATGGGTTCAGGATTTTACGACACGTCAAGGGTAGACATAGAAGTGTTGCGAAATTTGGAATTGTTTTGTTGACTTCACGGTTCGCGGAATTTTGAATATTTTAATGAATTGGTTTTCTTGACGTAATTTTCATGTGAAATCAATCCCTTGTCTTATATTAACCCGGCAGAGCTTGGGTTTTAATTTTCAAACCGCGTAGGATGGTATTACTCCAGGTTTTTAAAGCTCTGCATCCAATTTAATCACGCGGCTAGTCTATACCCATCATAAATCAGGAACGGATTCCCTGTCCAAAATGGATGAGCCATGCCGTGTTTTTGACGGGTAAATTCCGTGTTCCTTGCGGTTCAGTTGACAGTTTGTTTTTCTTAGCGTTGGTAAGGATGAAGATGCGTATCTTTTAGAGTAGGGACTTAAAGCATAGGCACGTCCTTGTTAGGTAACGTAACCCAGGTCGACCTCGAAAGTAAAGAAAGGTAGCCTAAGGGGTCATTAGGCTACCTGCATTCATACAAGGGTTTTTGAAGACAAAATGGCGCCCGGGACGAGGGACGAAGACGCGACACCTGGACGTTTTGAGGATTTTTAATATTGAGATTGAGCATGCGCGAAGGGGGGGACGAGTGCCAACTTTGAATCCCAGGTAAATCCTCCAGTAATGATAATGATTTCAAGAAAAAAAAGGGGGGGCTGTGCCTTTCATGATGGTGAAATGATTGAGAATTCTGGAGATGGCGGGAGTTATGAAATGTGAGTTGAGTGCAAGAATTTTGCCGCGTGGGACGGGTACGGGAGTTAAAAAATAAAGTTTTTTTTTCGGAGTTGAGTTTATGCAGGCACAGCCCCTACCCGGACCGGGTTTTCTTGAAGAAGGACTTTGCAAAAGTCTTTCCACGCCACGCGTCTGGTCCTTCTTCATTGAGAACACTCTTTGGGTTCATGCATATTTGATGGGCTCCTTGGGTAATCTTCTCCAAGACTCCCCCCTTCCAGCTCATATCATTATTATGAGTACCCCGCCCGTGCCGTGCCGTGCTCAGCGTCTCCTTTCTTTTTTTTTTTATTTTTTGGGAAGGTTTAAGTTTTCTGGGGCTCCTAAACTTACTTAGTCAACGCATACAAAGTATCCACGTCAATGACGACGGAAGGGGATGCTTCAGTTCCGCGGCTCCAATTTCAAATCCCACTCTTTTGATACGTACGTAGGTTGGAATAATACATATATACATACATGCACTGCTTTGGACGTGATCCCTGTCGTTCATGGATGTAATAGGATGCATGGGATGGGGCTGGAGGCAAAAGATTTTTTAATTTGAGGGTGGATTTTGGAAATTCAAGATGCAATAAGATGGATTTTACACAAGGGGAATTGCTGAAGGCGGGAATTTAATGAGGTTGGGTTAGGGTTGGAATTGGAAATGTGGATTAATTGGATCGAATTTGAAATTCTCAGGTGAAATAGTTCCCTTGTGGATTTGAAATGATGGTTACCTTGTAAAATGTAAAGGTGTCCCTATAAAACGGCTAATGTATTTCATTATTATGGGATATACAGTTAATGAGGCTCCGTTGTAACAACGACGTTTCATCCTAATTTGGCAAAAGGGGGGAAATTACGGATTATAAATTGGTCCTATGATCCATTTATATTTAATTGCGTGCTCAGAAGTGTGACACATTTCATTCAGTGAATGGTATGTGAGGAGGAATTATCGAATTTGCAAGCTTTCCCTCATAAATAGCGAAGTGAATTTGATGACAAATTTTATTTAATTCACGCGAAGCTACAAATTTAAACTCCAACTCACAGTTTTGGTTGAGTGGGAATTGGAATCCGTTTGCTAAAGGACAATGCGAACTGGCTCCAATTTTCTTAACTGCTTATTGCGTATGTCTTTTTTCCGCTCTGCCAATCCTTTGCTTGGTAAAGTCAATCGTAACGGAGCTATAATTTGTCACAAGGATCCTATGACAGATGCCAAACACTATTTAGGGCCTGGCCCAGAACATATGTGCGCATGCGCGTCGGCGCGTCGGAGTATAATAATACTGTACGTACTATATACTAGTAAATTTAAAGGAACCAAACATGTACTTTTTATTATTGGGGACACTGACGAGTGGATTGGCGGGATATTTTAAAAAGTATTTGGCTGTTAGTCACGCGTTTTTGGCGCTAGTGTAACGTAATCATATTTAGAGCGTTCAATTGTCAGGCCCAGGAGTTGAAGCAGCTTAAATCATTAATCAGCGGTAAAATGTTGTAAAAGTTAAATGAGTTCGGGTTAAAACACATCATTGGGGATAGAGTTCTAAAAATAAATATTTTTAGTGCCACTAAAACCTAAGAAACTAGTAATGTCTTAGAAGGGAACAGATGAGAGGCGGGGATTTTTCAAAAAGGAGAAGATGTCACGTCCTCGTCTTCAGCGTCTTGTCACTCGCTTGGATTCTTACGAGCAATGTCACTTTTTATACAGTACACTTGTCAACTACAATCGTAGGCAAATTTGAAGGCTCCCGCTTTTAATTAGACAGTTGTCAGCTATTTAGAGCCAGCATTTCTTCTTGTCTTCATTTGTTTTGGAGGAAGGTGACAAATCCCACACGGCACGGTACGGAATTTGCTATTCTCAGTTTTTGCCAAGAGTCATGTCGTCATGTGTAAAAATTCTGATGGTAATTAAAGTTCTTTTTTTGACTGACTGGTTTAGGTTACCGTTTACAATGAAAAAAAAACATATGTCGGTTATGACGTATATTGTGTAGGGAGTCGTGGAATATCCTTCATTTACAATTACACATTACAAAGTTGGTTAATTATGCCGAGTTCTGCGGAAAAACCGAGCAAGCGTTAATTGCACGTACACGTAATGTAGAGGCCGTAATTGAGGATTTGAAGGTTGAATGTTGTATTTTATTTTGTACATTAATTGTACACCCTGTTTCACATACTGAGAGCATTAAAAAGGAGTGTTTTTTTTCTCTCTTCTTTTTTAATTCCATGTGTGTGGTGGTGTCTGTGTGGGTTTTGGAATTATTTATGATTATTGCGATGCGATGCCCTCGTTCCGTCATTAACTAACACATAAGGATGTAATGTATCCTGGCATGCATGGACTGGTGGATTGTGTTAATGTTATTTGATATGGGAGTTGAGCTGCTGGCTGCTCTAAATGAGAGTAATTATGAGTTAGTTAACTTTAAGCTAGCTCCTCGCGAAAATTAATCGGGATGTTGCGCAAATAGTGAGGGGAGGGTAATAAAGGAAACATATGTAAAAGTGTACGTACAGCTGTGAGTCTGATGATTACGAACGATTTAAAATTTATTTTTAATAGATCTCTCTCTCTCTCTCTCCATGGCTTAACAAGTATTAATGAGAATCACCTTTGTAGGTCTGCTGTGCTGGTAGGGTTGGCTTCATTAAAAGCCAAGGAGGAAATTATATCCCATACCGGATGACGTGGTTGGATTGTAAAAGTTTTATTGGTAGCCTGGATTAATTTTAATTTTAATTTTGATGAAGCCGAATGTAATACATTTACACATACACTTGGGTTGGATTAAATTAGCATCGTATGAAGGGGAAATGGATGATATGGAATTTGCCATGCAGGTTTAGAGTTAATTACTAATGACACGAAGGGCAGTAGTGGCTGTACTAACGCTCAGAATTTGCGCAAATTAGGAGTTTTGCTGGATTATGAATTTTGAACCAAAATTTTAAACCACGCGCCAAAAGTCTGAATGATGACGTCAGAATTCCATTTGATAGGTTAGGGGAACGCCCTCTCCGCCTTTAAAAAATATTTTATGACTCACAAAATTGAGGTCCGTGTTGCTGAGGATGGGGATATCAAAACCAACGAGGGCTAATTCATTAGGTACATTTATGGGGTCCTGAATATTTGTGAATAGCTAAATACACCACCACACCACGAGCACAACTTTGGTGGTTTAGGAACTATGTACAGCTATAAAAAAATATAAGGTTTATGTGATATGGTATGCTAAGGGCTAAGGGGAGCCTTAATGTCCATACTCACACGTACACGAGGGATGCAATTCTTTATTTTGAATTGAGTGACAGGGTTTTGGTTGCATTGTATGGAATGGACTTCCCCTCTTTTAAATATACGCAATCAAAACCAATGAATAAAAAGGCAATCAAATCTACACTATGTGCCATAGTATATGGTGTGATGGTACGTGTGAGGAAACCCAAGCCTCTTGCCACGACATCACACGAATTGTACAAAATTAAAAAAAAACAATTATTCATATCCATTACATATATCGACAAAGGGAGGGTAAAGGGTGTTAAAATTTAATACCCCCTATTCATTCAATGAATTAAATGAATACTCCACTTATGTACTTCATGCATGTTGCGGATATGGGATCTATTATTTTGGGGAGGATTAATTTGGAGGATAGTAATGCTGGTAAAAAGCATGTCATGGCAATGTGTTGTGTAGCACGCTAAAGTAAAGTTACTATTCATTTATCCATGAAATTTGAATGCAAACTATGATTTCTTAGGATTTAGCTGCAAATAAAGATAAAAGTTTAGTTTTAAAAAACTAAAATTTTATAGTTTAGCATGTATCACAAAAGTAACTCGATATTTTAATATTCGAAAGAAAAAGTTTGTCACAATTTGTGTGTGCGTGTGGTGGCTTATGGCAATGCGGATACGGGATGGGCGTTATTTGAATATTCCTTTCACACAGAGGCATATGGTTAACTCAAGTCTAATAGGCACCTCAAATCCTCTGCCGTGGATTTCTACATTATAATCAAATGTAAAAATGTTTAATTCTCCTTTTGGTTTTTCGCCTGGGAATGGTGCAGTCGGTGTAGGGTAGATGTTTTAAATACAGAGGAAACTCAAGGAACCATAAGCACTTGCCATTACATAAGAGGGATACACGGCGGAGGAGCCCAGCAATTAAGTTGAGAATTGATGGTAAAAAAATACACTCATTAAGCATGTTCCGCGGCAGAACTGCAACTCTCAAGTTGGGTTAGAGTTGGAAATCATCGTTTTTGTTCCTCCATCCGGTGATTAATTTCTAAGCTACTACTCCGCCTGGCCAATGACATCCCCATGCAGTTGAGTCGTCCAGGTGGATTTTTACCAGGCTTCGCTGCCTTTTTACCTTACGAATCCTCAAATACCTCTTAAATTTACTCAAGAAAATCGGAATGAATGAGTGGAGCGAATTAGTCAAGATCTCAAGAAAAAAATGTAGCTAAAATCTTCTATTGCAATTAGTATGGTATAGCATGGCATGGCATGACGTAATTTGCGAATTTCTAAGCATTTGAAGATTTTTTTGTATATTTTGATGACAATTCTCGGAATTCCACAGCGTAAATTTAACCTAACCAAGTGTTAATTCCTCATTTCCGTTCTGGTTGATTTATTTGAATTCCCCTCCATTTCCATTATTATTATTACTGATTCTGAAGCTGAAAAAAACACTTGGATTTGCATGATTGGACTCAACGTGCAATAAGACATAGCACGGCAATGAAAATGACTCCAAACTGTAAGATGCTGTCATAAGGAAAAGTGAAGGAGATGCCGGGGATGCATGATTGGTTTAGAAAATTAGTTACAACACAATTATTCCGCGCTTCAGAGATTTTTGTAGCTCAGGAACAGACGGGAATTTGTACCTTTGCCGGTTGAGTCTCATCATCATTATCTTTCCCAGTCCTGTCTAGTCTACGAAAGACGTCGGTCATCTTCGATAGCGTTGGATTTTCAAATTGCCCGCGTCGGCGGCTGTGCGCAGTGGCGCAAGTGCCGTGCGAGGTGCTACGCGATTTGCTATAAGTTTTTAATGTGGAATTGTAATTACAAAGAGAAGGTGTAGTGGGAATGACAAAAGAGTTGAGATTGTCATCTGCGCATACGCAGAGGGCTGGTGTGTGTAAGACGATGCGGTTGTGCCGTAATTTAAAAACTTTTGTTCAAAAAATTATATTTGTAATTTTCAAATTAACCATGGTGAGGGGCTGTTGGTATTGTTCCCCCTGAAGGACGAGCCGAGCCGGCTTAAAGGCGACGAAAGAATAATTCACATCAATTTGATGACCTAAGTTTTTTAATGGAGAGTTTTTTTGTTTGACGACGGCTGAATTGTGTGTGTTGTTTTTGAGGGGAATGACAGGGAAGGATGGAAAGTTCTCACCACCCACGCAGGTGTAGTCAGGGTATGTATGCTGGCGCATGCAGCGCATGCTCAATACTAGATTTTGGGTACCACTTCTGGAAAAAATGTGAATTTTGGTTTTTAAAGTCAAGTAGAATTTTGAAGACAAATCCAGAATTAAATTTTTATAAACGAAAAAAGAAAAAGTTCGAAATACCCCATCTGAAATTTGAATTCTGGCAGTGAAATTGTGGCATGGCATGGCAGGATTTCAAATTGTGGTGTAGTCTAAGGTAATATGCATGGCATGATAGGTGCGTAATCCCATTGTTGCAATTATTCACCTTCCAAAAATATAATTTCCCTACCATTTAATTCAACCCACATAGTTAAAGAGTTATATTGTGTGGAAATTTAAAATTAGAGTTTGGATTTGGTGGTTTGTGGTGGAAGAGTGATTAAACTACTACTACGCAGGCGCAAGTGTACATGTACATTATTATAGATCCTATCTTAGCCTGGGAATAAATGAATTGCCAATTGTCTGACATCCATTTGAGTCAAAAATCCTTTGTAGAATTGGAATTTTCTGTGGTTTAGATGGAAGCAATTAGGCCGGTGAAAATCTTAAATGGAGGATAATGGGGAAGGGATTTTGCCATTGTTGAAAATGCATGGGTTTGTCCCATGGTAAATGGTAGATTGTAATTTTTCCCCATCAAATTAAATCGTACAAGTATAGTAGAGATATCCACCAAAAATTGCATGGTTTTGACCTTAATTAACTTCCACATATGTCGATTTTTCTCCCTCCTTTGTTGTCGTGGTCTAATCTAATATTTATTTTTGATTCCCGTCCCTTTCCTTGCGTGTGAATTCGAATGAATGGGATATCTGCCTGCGCATGTGCGTAGGATTTACATCCATTAATTTGTACAGTAGCAAATTGAGTGCATTGCATGGCGCGTACGTTACGGTACGGAATTGTTTGTAGTTTGTATTATTAGTTACATTTAAAAGTTTCCCCCCAAAAACCGGACGACGAATAAATCGGACACGCAAGGAAAGCAAAGGCCAAACCGGACGGAGACAAAAGCGATGATGCAATTATTGAAGGGGGAGGAGCTAATTTCCAAGTCATTCCGTGTTTGGTCTCTCCGTAATTATTAGCGTTCGTTGGGTTCCCAGTGCCGTGCAACTTACAAAGGTGAAAAGTTACTTAAGGCCACGTAATTATTTTACGAACGAGGACAAAAGGTTTTTGGATTTGGATTTGTGATGGCTGGGATGGTATTACACGATGCGGGTAGTCCAAAAGTACCCGGGAGTTGTACGTGGCACACGTATCGTAACATAACGTCCAGGTTATGTTAGTAAAGCAAAAACCAATTTAGTTTTGGGAGAAAAGGACGACTCAATAATCAAGATGAGATGGTATATAATATGGTTTGATCATGGATTTCTGCTATATGCTACATATGTGGTGTACGGTGCGGTGGCACGACGAGATGTTTTTCCCCGAAGATTGCAATTTATGACATTTTGATGTCCTTCACTTAAATATTTATCGAGTTATTCCAGTTATTACGAAGGATGCGTGCAGGGAAGAGAGATGGATTAAAAATCCAATCAGGCGGATGTGTGGTGACTTATGTGACCCATGGATGTACGTGTGTATACGTACATGATTATGATTGGTGGACTTGGATTCGTACAAGACGATAGTTTTTTGGCGCCGTGATTTGAAACAGTCATATTAGCAAAACAAAATTAGATTAGATTTTTAAATAAAACTTTGGCTAATCATGAAATATGTATTAGAGTAATGATTTAAATTGTTTAAAAAATGAATTCCTGAAAAGTTCAAAGTACTCGAATTCGAATATGATAGCAGTAGAAATAGGAAATCTGGACATTGGAAAACAAAATTACACAATCTGAGATGTATACAACAGATAAGAATGGAAATGGGATTTTTATGCAAAAATCCCGATCCCCGTGTGTTCCGAATGGTTTTTGTATTTACATTTCTGGTCCAAAAATGATGGGATATTTTTTTGGGTTGTGTGTGTGTACATTTGGTCAAACGAATGACAAAAAATGAGCAGGAGCCATTGTTGGCCTTTGAGGCATGCAAAATGGATCCACACCATCAACCCCACCCCTTCCCATTGTATATGGGATTGCAATAAATTTGATCCAATTTGAATTGTCCCGCGTCCCAAAATTAGTTGAACCGGGTTTGGCTTATGGCCATTGTACACGGGGAAATTAATTCACCAGTAAAAAAAATTTGAGAATGAATCACACAAACCGAACCGAAAACTATTAACCTTAAAATATCAACCGCGCGGGACATTTTAATTTTGAAAAAAAAGTAATGGGAAGGGCCGGAATTTTTTTTCGGATATTTATTTATGTTTTTTCCCATGAACCTTTTTTTTGGGAGTGATGACTTCATACAGGGACCGGAAAAGGGTTACGGGAAGTGGAATAGCGGGAAGGTTTAAATTTATGGAAAAAATTGAATCACATAAATCAATCGTACTGAGTTTTTAAGCGGGCGGAAGGGACGGCATGCCATTTACCATGATCTTTCAAATAAAACCCGGGTAATATTTTATCCATGAACCAAGCAGCACATGCATGCATGCATGGGTTGAGAATGTTGTATAATTGAATGTACCACTGGACCGCCGTGCGACCCGATTTAAAAAAGTTGAATAAATGGGAAATGGAAAATAGAAAAAAGGATTTGTTAAATTGGAAGGGCAGCGTAATGCCCGGATTCGGATTGAGATGAATTGATTAGACTTTTAAAAAATATTGCTTAAATTTTGACACGCGTTCAATACTAGACGTTATTGTATAAAAAAAATACTGATAAAAGTCACATTTTGTCTTGTCCCGAGTTCAATACTACCTACCAGCAATTTTTAAATATATCCATTTATTTATTTACAGAAAGACGCGGGAATTTAAACCAACGTACCAATGGCGGACACCTCCCATCTACAATCTGCGTGAAACGATGGTGTCTGCGGACCACCCTTAAGGCCCGTCCCCTTGGGTCATGGAAGCATTCGTGACCGTTGGACCAGCACAGTCCACTGATGACACAGGCGCACTCGCCGATCCTTTCAGCGTAGCCGCCTACCGCTCCGCATTGGCCGCCAAAGGTTCCACAAATAATAACCTCTCCTCACCCCCAGGCCCACCCCCACCCCCATCATCCCCAAAAGGGCTACGCCCCTCCAACAATAACTCCACCCCCTCACCATTTCCCGCCCATCTTCTTCATCCCGCCCTATCTCGCCGTGAACTCCTCGACAACGGCCACTACTGGAAGTACCTCGTAGGGGATGCAGGGGCAGCACTAGCCGCTGCGGCGGCTGCCAATCAAATTAATACCAAAATGGTTCCTACGGATCCACCCCCAGTAAATCCCGCCCACATCCAAGGGCAAGAAGTGGTCTCAAAATCCCCTGCTCCATCACCCCGTGGCGGTGGAATACAACTTTCTGACAGCGGTGGAGACAATTTACCTGCGAATGATGGTTTCTCAGTTCCTAGTGGCGGTTTCGGCGGCGGGAAACCGCCGCGCCCTCCACCATCCAGTGACGTAGAACATTTTGATGGACGGATCGTATACAATCCTGACGGTTCTGCATACATCATTGAAGATTCAGAATTATCTGAGGAGGATGGGTCATTGGATGTACCACATTTGGAGGGTTGTATTGTGGATGGGCGAGGTGGTGGGGTCATCCCGCCAATTCCACCAATAGCTTCAGCCTTCTATGTCTCCCGAACGACGGCGGGTCTTTACTCTGCTCTCTATGGGCCATCTCCTGCTGAGAAAAAAGTTCCTGACATACCCATCATGCACAGCTACCGCGTGTACACGGTTCGTGATAAAAGTGGTGATAGTGAGGGCGGGGTCAAGGGGCGACGGCCCCGGGGGCGAGGAAGTGCTTCTCGCCCTGAAGATGATGATGACGATCAGGATGGCTCGGGTCAAGAGGATGATAGCAGCGAGGAAGATGAGGAGGATGAGGGTGAATCTGGAGGGCGACGACCACCAAAACGTCGCCATAAACCATCGGCGGGTTTTTTCCCGCCTGGTTCCAATCCAGATTGTGTCCCTGTCAAACCCATCCTGATGTGCTTTATTTGTAAGCTATCCTTTGGTTACACCAAATCATTCGTGGGTCATGCGATGGGAGATCATGCCCTTGTTCTGACGGAAGAAGAGCGAGAACTTTTGAATCAACGAAATGTATCCGCCATTATTCAAGCTGTGGGTAAAGCGAAGGAACCATTGGTGTCATTCCTAGAGCCAGTAGGAAATTCCATCGGCGGTTTCCCCCCACCACCGAATAATGTCAGGGCATCTAAAATCTATGACTCTGAGAGTGGGAATAATTTGAATTCAAATTTGGCCATGAATCTGTCTGGGGCAACGAGAGAGAATTCCCCGCCACAAGATGGCACTGACTCCATGAAACCAGTCATCGTTTCCCGCCCTCATCCAACTCCAAGCCCGGCCAACTCAAAAATGTCAATGGCAGGTTTGGTGGGAAACGCGTTCAACTTGGGGAGCGGAGCTGGAGTTGGTGTGGATTTAACACGGAAAAGTCCCACTTCCGGTTCCAGGAGTTCACTATCCCCTGAAACAAGTATCAGTCCCTCTCCGGGTGGTACACCTCTTCCCTCCGGCCATCCCGCCGGTACAAGTCCGAATGGATCTCAATCTTCTCATTATCCCGCCAATGGTCCTGCTCCACCCTCATTTATGACCGGTACAACGATCGGTGTTTGCCCTGAACACATGAATGGACGACCCTCGGGTGTTGATTGCGCGAAATGTGAACTAATTTTGAATTCTTCGCGCATGGGTGCCCTTGGTTCCCTTCATACTCGGAATTCCTGTAAGACTCTCAAGTGCCCAAAATGCAACTGGCACTACAAGTACCAGGAGACCCTGGAAATTCACATGAAGGAAAAACATCCGGATTCGGAAACATCCTGTATCTACTGTATCGCGGGTCAACCACATCCTCGCCTCGCGCGGGGTGAAACCTACACTTGTGGCTACAAGCCGTACCGCTGCGAAGTATGCAACTACTCAACGACAACAAAGGGGAATCTAAGTATCCACATGCAAAGTGACAAGCATCTCAACAACATGCAAGAACTTCAAAATGGAGGGGTACCACCCCCAGAGGTCATCCAAGGTCATGGGGCTCAACAAGGTCATGGAGGTCAACAGGGTCACGGGGGTTCCAATAAACACACACAGGGGCTAGGATTGAGTCCTGGTGGTGGTGGAACAGCAGGGGCTGAGCGTGAAAGGGGAGGGGTCGGCGGGGTAGCCGCCCCCAAACCCAAACCCACCTTCCGCTGTGACGTATGCAACTATGAAACGAATGTGGCGCGGAATTTAAGGATTCATATGACATCAGAGAAACACACCCATAATATGATGGTATTACAACAAAATGTGAAGCACATGCAACACCTGTCTGCCCTTCAGGCTCAAGCCCAGGCACAGAATGCAGGATTTGACCCTGCGACGGCAGCTCTCCTACAATTCCATGGATTGGCTGGTGGAGCTGATGGTAGTGGAGGTGGCGGGGAAGCCGCCTTAGCTGATATGGCGTACAATCAAGCACTCCTAATTCAAATGATGACCGGTGGTCAACTCCCGCCACATATTCCACCGGAATTAGCCCATGGAATGGATCTTGGACTAAATCCTGACACATTTGACCCCGTGGCGACCCCTGACCCTAATCCAAGCCATGTGTACCAGTGCAGCATTTGTACGGTGTTTTCAACAGATTCCCTTGAAGCCCTGGATCGTCACGTAAATGCGGATAGGACAAAATTACGGGAAACGGAAATTTTGGTCCTAATTGCAGGGAATTTTATGTGCAAATTGTGTTCCTACAAGACAAATTTGAAAGCAAATTTCCAATTACATTGCAAAACGGATAAGCATCTTCAAAGACTCCAACATGTGAATCATATCAAGGAAGGTGGGATTCGAAATGAAGAGAAACTTGTCAATTTAAATATGGCGAATGTGTGTCAAGTCCGCTGCAATGCATGTGACTATTATACGAATTCCGTGAATAAACTACAAAATCATGCGACTCAACAAAGGCATCAGATCAGTACAATGATTTTCCGTCATATCCAAAGTCAGGAGGCGGGGATTGGTGTGAATGCAAGGATCTATGCATGTGCTCTCTGTGGATTCACGTCCAGGGCTAAGCTGGAACTCATCCAGCATACGAGGTATGGAATTTTGAGATTTGGGTTATGGGCATGTGCGCCAATTTTGATAACCTCAGATTTGAAAAGTACATTTTTTCGGTTTTGAAATGACTATTTTCATAAGGATCGTATTAATTTGGACGGTTAGTTTGAGTTTAGCGCTAGAATTTTGAATACCGCGGTTTTTTTAATATTTCGGCTAAAATGAATGAAAATTTTTCTGTCATGAATTTAGGAAGGTAGAGTTTTCCCGCAATGAAATATAATCTGTGTGGATCTATGCATGTGCTCTCTGTGGATTCACGTCTAGGGCTAAGCTGGAACTCATCCAGCATACGAGGTATGGAATTTTGAGATTTGGGTTATGGGCATGTGCGCCAATTTTGATAACCTCGGATTTGAAAAGTGCGTTTTTTCGGTTTTAAAATGTCTATTTTCATAAGGATCAGATGAATTTTGCAGGTTAGTTTGAGTTTGGCGCAAGAATTTTGAATACCGCGGTTTTTTTATTTTTCGGCTAAAATGAATGAAAATTTTGCTGTCATGAATTTAGGAAGGTAGAGTTTTCCCGCAATGAAATATAATCTGTGCGAATGGCAGGGAATGCGCACGCGTAGGATTTACGTATGTAAAAATGACCAATGAAATGGGATGGAAAATGATGCAGAATAGTGCGGGATGGGAATCCAGGTGCCGCATGCTGGGACGGAGAGCATTTCATTGCATTCATTGGCTATGGTGTGGGCGGGAATTAATCTGTAATATTTTAAATTTATGAGCCAAGGAATTGCACAAATTAGTGGGACGCTAGGCGCAGATGTAATTCCGTGTGTGGGTGGATTAAAATCCTGTAAATGGAAGCTTGCCTTCAGCATCAAAGTACATGTGGAGTTTTCGAGCCCTTAAATGGTTGCAGTTTTGGATGAGAGTTAATTTGTCTCATTTTCTAGCCATTAATTTTAATATCCTGGGTGGCACAGGCAAAGTAATTTGCATAAAATCTGCTTTCAAAAGCTTCAAAATTAAATGTGGCAGAATTGAAAGCAAATTTGATGTTCAAAAACCACTCATATTCAAATGTTCTGCCCCCACATCAAAAATGCATTTTGAAAATATCAAAGTAGCGCCGTTTTTCGTTCAAATTTAAATTTCCCGCTCAAAAATGTGTTTTGAAATTAATACGCATAAAAATCAACATTTTACGAGCTGAAAACCAAAGAATGTTACTAGTGAAACATAAATTTGTGTAAATTTTTACTGAAGTTTGTAATTTGGTGACACAGATCTCTAAAGCATTTGCAACTGGAGCAATTGCATGCACTTCAACGGCGAGCAGAAGGTAAAGATGGTCAAGCGGATCTGAGTCAAGTTTTCCGAGTCCTGGAGCAACCGGATTCGGAGTCCCCAGGTCCACCTTCAAATCACCACACCCCCACCCCTCACCACCCCCATCACCAACACCATCACGGACATCACAACAACAACAGCTCCGCGGACGTCTCACCAAATTTCTACAACAATGAGTCCGGGCAGCCACAACATGGAGGTGAGTTTTCTTTTCTTTAAAAACTTGTTTCCCCCGCGCGGACGCCTTGATTTGTGAGGCGGGAGCGGGTTGACAATTCAAATTGTCACTTTATGCAAATCTCAACCAATTAATCACGCTCGGAGGAATTAGTGGCAATTGTTGAGTAGATTTAATTTCCCCCACCATAAATATCTAAAGGGGGAAGAGGGTACGGTACGCAGGTGCAGTTCACTTGCGCACTGCGCAGGCGCGAGATTTAGTGCGACTGATGAGATGTATGACCTGGCCCGGCATGGCCTGCCCTTTTAGGTCACGTATGGGACAAGCTCATTTATTATAGGGAACAATGTCCGTAGACTTGATATGGGAATTTTAAGGTATATTTTAACATAGGACAGCATGAGGACAATTAAACTTGTTTTTGAATTCAAAATGGGTACCGATTTTATATTACTTTGTTTTCCAGAGAGAAAATTGTGATTGGAAACTCATTATATGATTTTAAGGGGTTTTTCAACACATATTAGCCAGAAATTTTTTGAAAAGTTAACATTTTGATTGGCGCCTATTTTGAATTGATAATTTGCAATAAGAACAAAGTTCAGATTTGAAATTCACACTACAACTTTTGCCATTGGTTTTCCTACTAAAATTTCAAATGTCTCTTCTGTCTGGCATAACCGACCCGTGCTTCGTACGTACATACATAAACGTATAGCTTATAGATTTTGTGCGGGCTGTTTGAAATATGTGAGTGATTTATAGGGAACAATGTCCGTAGACTTGATATGGGAATTTTAAGGTATATTTTAACATAGGACAGCATGAGGACAATTAAACTTGTTTTTGAATTCAAAATGGGTATTGATTTTATATTACTTTGTTTTCCAGAGAGAAAATTGTGATTGGAAACTCATTATATAATTTTAAGGAATTTTCCAACACACATTAGCCAGAAAAGTTTAAAAAAGTTAACGTTTTGATTGGCGCCTATTTTGAATTGATAATTTGCAGATTTGAAATTCACACTACAACTTTTGCCATTTGTTTTCCTCCTAAAATTTCAAATGTCTCTTCTGTCTGGCATAACCGACCCGTGCTTCGTACGTACATACATAAACGTATAGCTTATAGATTTTGTGCGGGCTGTTTGAAATATGTGAGTGATTTACGATTCCCTCCCAGAAAAGGCGAAACTTGGTCGGGTTGGTGACAAAATTCATGGTTGAGGATTACAGGGTGTTTGTACACCCATAATGCACATAGGCTGTTGTAGAGGAGATAACGCACGGCCAAACGTACAGGTACGGTGTACGTACTTAACGTGGGAAATATCTCCCCGCCCTGATGTCAGTGTCACTTGGGATTTGTCTCATAAGTTGTTGGCTTTACCAAAAAGTTTGTATGAAGACACGGCGGGAAATTATGGCGGTAGATTTGAAAGATTCCGTGTCTAATCCAACTCTCTTTTGTTTTTTTTGGCGTCTCATTGTGCAATTAGTGGAGGTGATGAGGGCTGCGCATGCGTGGCGTAGCGTAGGGCTGCTGCTGACCATTGATGGCTACTGGGGTTTGCGGAGTCTAATGAGTTTTTCTTGATGAGCATGCACAGGCCAGGCCAGACTGAAATGGATATGCATGGGAGAGATCAAATTAATTTTTCTTCTTTCAAAGTTTCCCGCGGCTCCCACGCACGACGGGATACGAAGTGAGAAAATGACACCGCACCTTTGGCCCAATGTTTAAGGATAGGCTAAAGTCATTTACATTTGAACGGAATTTTGTGCATAAATAAGTCAGCCAGTCTAAGGAATGTGTGATGTGATGGACTTTGTAGTGGATTTGCATACAGAAGGATTTTTGCCAAGGGATTTTTTGAATTTTCTAAATTTGTACGTGTACGCTATAAATTTCAAAGTGTTTATAGGAAAAGTAATATTTTTTTTTTGGCTAAATATAAATTAAAGTAAATATTACTTCTAGTAATTAACGTATTTGAAATTTGAAGGTGGTATGGTATACCAAGGCATTCACATTTCTAACGGCACAATAAGGGATTTGCATTGAGTGGTAAATTCAAAATCCTGGCATTTGGTATTTCCGTGAGTAATGAAAGGGATTTGGCCTCCGCTGTTGCACAATTAATGGCATTAATTGCAAGTGCATGTGGGAAACGGAGATTTTATGTTCTGGGAGTGCAGCGGCATTGGATTGCATGGGAATTGTCGGTTATAATAAATACGTAATGTAGCCTTTGTCGGTTGGATGGCACAGGTGCATTTATTCCGCAAAGCTGGATTCCGTCAATTTAACATTTAACCCGCCAATTTGTTTTCAAATTGAAGTGGCTAATTTTATTTCTGAATTTGACGTATTGAATCCAACATTTCCTGGCCGCCAGGTGGGTAGTGCGTGCGTCATACCTGTAATTACAAAACGACGTAATTGATGGATTAGAGGAATTAGCTTCCTGCGCATGCGCAAATGCAGCTGCCGCCACTGTATTTACAAGATATCCAAATTTAATAGTAGGACACAATTTACACACGCGAGGAAATGGGATTTGAAATTTTGAACCGCGGCTTATTTAAATTTCTTTGAATTTTCCTAGGATTTGAGTCAATTTGAATTTGCAATGAATGAAGTTTTCAAGTTGAAAAATCCAAATTGTTTTTGACGGGACGGAAAAGACAGGTCACTAATTAACCGCCCCCTAATTAATTGTACTTTTGAAGGGGGTGGGGCTAGGGATCGTGAATCATGGCCAACGGGGTGCTTTTTTAAAAAAACTGGATTAGCCGCTGGCTTGAGGCAACAATTAATGCAAATCCAAAACCTCAATACATCTGCGCAGGCGCGACCGGGGTAATTAACCACTCGAAAACACTCGTATTCTCACTCATTAACCAAGTCGTGCATGGCAAAGTCATCGGATAAGAATCTCACTTCAAATGAACTGCACCTGCGCCTTCCATTGCACACTGCCCATGCCCAAAGCTTCCCCCGGAAAGATCTCAGCGTGGGAATATTTGAGTCAAAGTTTTGTTATTAGCACAAGCACAGGTCAACATATTTTACAATGTGCGTGTATTTTGCGAACTTTTCACTATATGGCTACGGCGGGAAAATCCAATTTTCGGACCAAAATATTTTTCCCGCCAAAGTCAAATTCCTGGACCAAAAAAATCCGCTTTAATTTTTCTAATCTGCAAAATTTGGACCAAAATAATCGCCATTGTCATTACAGGTCATAGGTCATCATGTTAACTCTTCCCTTTATTCTCTTAGATTCCAAGTCCGATTTCAATTCATCCTCCGATCGCCGACGAGGAAGCAGTTCCAGCGTCTTAAAATCAGCCCTTGAAAAAGACCCTGCTCTTGACCTCTCTGACCTGAGCTGTCCCTACTGCACATTCATTGCAGATTCTGAATCCCGCCTCTCCGCCCACATGGCAGCGAAGCACTCAGCCTCCGCCTCGGATCTCTCATCTCGCCCCAGAACAATATCCTCTTCCAGCCCTGAGGGCTCCGGGGTATCCGGGACAACGCCCACACCTACCCCGACCATGACATGTCCTTTATGCCAAGACCCTTGTCCGGATCGCCCCGCCCTCGAATCCCACGTCATGCTTGTACACAGTGTCAACGCAGAAGGACTTCAACGGCTCCTTCTTCTTGTCAATCAATCCCATTGGCTGAATCACGCCTCCCATGCTCCGCCTCCAGCCCCGCCAGGCGCTGGTAACGCTTCTGGCTCTTCCGCTTCAGGCGAACTTCGCGCTTCCGACTCCGAAGCTGATCTTGGACACAAATCCGAGTCCGACGGTGATGCTGAAGAGGGTGGCACCGAAAGTGGGGATGCCGCCGAATTCCGCTGTAGCACGTGTGGACGGGGCTTTCATTTATTGGATGCCCTTTGTGCCCATCAAAATGAATTGGGTCATTTGGAAATCAAACAAACCCCTGCAGGGCCTGGGTACTTGTGCTGGAAAAAAGGCTGTAATCAGTATTTCCCAACGGCTCCTTCCCTTCAAATGCATTTTCGTGAAATTCATGCAGGCGCAATGACAGCAGGACGTGGGAAAACTCCAGCACCGCCGCCCGTTACAACTATGGCAGTTAGTGAGAAACACGTGTACAAGTACCGCTGCAATCAATGTAGCCTTGCATTCAAAACGATGGACAAATTACAACTTCATTCCCAGTACCATGCCATAAGGGATGCATCCAAATGTTGTCTTTGTGGGCGGAGCTTCCGGAGTTTATTGGCTCTTCAAAAACATGTGGAGTCTGCACATACAGAATTGACTGAAGAGGAATTGGCACAATTTAAACACAGTATTGCGAGTAATCCACTACTCCTGGCAGGTTTGGCGGGAGCCGGTGGGGCGATTGACCCGACGGCACTACTCATCAAGAAGGAACAAGCACCTGCGCATACACAATCCCACGCGCATGCGCAGGATGAACAAATGGAGGAAGACGATGCAGATGCCTGTACCTACGGAGCAGACACCGGGGATGTAGACGATGGTGACTCAATGGATCAGGATGGTGACTCTGGAAGTGGAGGTGGTGGTTTTGGCGGGAATGGCGGGAAGGATCAACAACAATTATTTGAGGATTATTTGAATACCCAAGCGATGGCGGAGGATAGCTATAATGATCCAACTAGAAAATACAAATGTCACAGATGCAAAGTTGCATTTACCCGCCAATCCTATTTGACTTCACACAATAAAACTCTCCTTCACCGAAAGGGTGAGAAATTGTCTTACCCAATGGAAAAGTACCTGGACCCGAATCGACCATTCAAATGTGAAGTGTGCAAGGAGTCATTTACTCAGAAAAATATTCTCCTCGTCCACTACAACAGTGTGAGTCATTTACATAAATTGAAGAGGGCGATGCAGGAACAGACTCAGTATCTTTCTGCGCATGCGCAGAACCAATCCACTCAAAGTGCGCATGCCCAGTCGCCATTAATGAGTCCTGTGGGTTCCACGGTTTCACAGACGACAACTTCGACTTCCACACCGACTTCAACGAAAAATAACGACTCCAGTGGTGGAATGGGAATTCAAGTTTCCCGCCAATCCGCGGCGAGTACAACACCCCCTGATGATGAAGACAAGAAGCCCTTCAAGTGCAACATTTGCAAAGTCGCTTACAGTCAAGGATCGACATTAGATATCCACATGCGCAGTGTTCTTCATCAAACACGTGCATCAAAATTACAAGAATTGGCACTGTCTGGTCAAATTGACCTTTCCCGCCCACTCATAGAGCAGCCGGAGCCACAGAAACTTGTCGACGCCCACCGCCGACTCATGGCGGAATTACTCAGTCCTGGAGCGGGAAAAGGGCGGGAATCCAGTCCGAGTCCAGCCCTCAGCTCCGCGACATCACCAGGCAGTGGGAATGCCCATTATACTTGCCCTCGATGCTCCGCCCACTTTGGTACCCCGGATGCCCTCAGTACTCACCAGCACTTGTACTGTATGTTTCAGACCCCTTCCACCACGCCCTCGGCTACGCCCATTGGCGGATACCCGAATTCGACGTCAACACCTAATCCAGCATCTACTGCAAATTTGAATATGAGCTTGAGCCCCTACCCAGGGGTAGATACCCCGGGGGTTGATGGCCACGCCCACGAGGAGCCCTTCACCCGCTTCGTAATGCCAGGGCGTAAGTCCTCCCAATTGTATAAACACATTTTGGAGTCCTACGGCTTTGAAATCGTAATGCAATTTAATGAGTACCATCAAAAACGTGGATCCGCACATACACCACTGGAGGAGGAGCCTATGACACTGGAGGACCAATCCATGCTCGCAGAATTCCCAGAACTTGCCAAATCCACATGTCCTTACTGTAGGAAAATATTCAGTTCCGTTTGGATCCTTAAGGCCCACTGTGAAGAGATCCATCGGGATGTTGTATCCATGGATGCCCTTGAATCCTTCGCAGAAGATTTCCGTGCCGCGTACGCTCAAAAGTGCGCCGCCGCTGAGTCTGCTGCCGAAAATGAAAATACAGGAATGAACCCATTGGATGATTCAACAGCCAAAGGGGTGGAGCCCTCAAGGACCGCCCCTTCTACACCCACAGCATCCACGACCCCTGCATCTTCCGCGGATAGTATCACCGGTGGGAGTGGTTCAGCTTCAGCCAATAATACATCGGCGGGAAGTTCTGGTGGCGGGGGAGCAGGAGTAGCTGGTCAAGGTGGTTTGCCTATGGCACTTGCCCAACATATGTCCGATGTACAAAATGCACTTATGGCTGCTTCCCAATTCCAAGGCTTCAATCCGATGCTTAGTCCTATGATGATGGCCGCGGGCCTTGGGATGGGCCTACCCTTCAATATGAATGCTCTTGCCGCTATGAATCTCCAGCCCCCACTTGTGAGTATGATGATGCCACCACCGTTCGAGGTCATGGGCTCAGGTCAAGGTCACCAAGCACATGGACAAAGTCAAGGTCATGGACATTCCAACAGTCACAGTTTTGGTAGTGCACTTGATCATGCGGCGAAGGCCGCCCAGCAACAACAACAACAAATGCAACAGCAAATGCAGCAAGCGGCGGCAGCGTCAGGTGGTCCCATGAGCGGCGGGAATTCTCAACAAAAAAGAGCACGAACCAGAATTACGGATGAACAACTCAAAATCCTAAGGGCTCATTTTGATATCAATAATTCTCCGTCTGAAGAGCAAATTCAACAAATGGCGAGTCAATCAGGACTCCCACCAAAAGTGATCAAGCATTGGTTCCGGAATACTCTATTTAAAGAGCGGCAAAGGAACAAGGATTCCCCCTACAATTTTTCTAATCCTCCGTCGACAACCCTTAATTTAGAAGAATATGAAAAGACCGGCGAGACAAAGGTCAAAGCCCTTGACCCCGAGGAACAAAAATTGTATCAAGTACCCGCACTCCCAGCAGGGAATGCTGGTGGGAAAAAAGATGGCAGTGGAGGGGGAAGGAAATTGACGTCGACAGCAGCTGCTAATGCAGCTGCTCAACAAATGGCGGCCGCCGCAGCACAGCAGCAGCATGCAGCCCAGCAGCAAATGAACCTCAACCTCCAACTCACGAATGCTTTCCAACAAATGGAGGCAGCGGCGGCAGCTGGTGGAAATTTTCCAATGAATTTACTTGGCTATGCTAGCCATGGTAATGTCCACGAAGGTCAAGGGTCAAAAGCTAATCTAGATGAAGACAACTCAGAGACGGAGTCAAAATCAGATATTGAGGAGCGAATGCCTAGGAAAAGGCCGGCGGCTCCAGGGAAGGGAAATGGGAATTCCAAAAGTCATAAGGGCAACGCGGGTCAAAGGTCACAGTCCCTCGGCTCTGCTGAACAGGTCCCTGGCTCCCAACTCACACTTTCTTCACTTTCTCATATGGAGGGTGGCGGAGGGACGCAAGTCATGCTGCCGCCACCAATGACCAGCGCAGGCGCGGGAAATCCAAATTTCCCGCCACCATCATCAACTTCCAATCTGTTGTCCCTGGCTTCACCTGTGAGCCTTTCATCACCCGCGGGAAGTGTCGGCCGCCCCGAATCATCTTCCATGACCACACCCCCTTTGTCCACGTGCGGGTCATCCGGTAAGCGGGCCAATCGCACCCGTTTCACGGATTACCAAATTAAAGTCCTCCAAGAATTTTTTGAAAATAATGCATACCCAAAGGATGACGACCTGGAGTATCTCTCAAAACTACTCGGCTTAAGTCCACGTGTCATTGTCGTCTGGTTTCAAAATGCCCGCCAAAAAGCACGTAAAGTGTACGAGAACCAACCGCCGGTAGACAACACAGTGGAAGAAGCGACTGGACGATTTCAGCGGACACCGGGATTGAATTACCAATGCAAAAAATGTTTACTTGTTTTCCAACGCTACTACGAATTGATCCGTCATCAAAAAACTCATTGCTTTAAAGAGGAAGATGCAAAGCGTTCAGCGCAGGCGCAAGCGGCTGCAGCCCAAGTGGCAGCCGCAATGAGTTCGGAAGATGACGACGGAGCAAGTGACGTCACGGATAATTCTGGATTGACTTCCAGTTGTGGGCCATCCCCATCAGCCGAGGGCCGTGACGGAAGACCTTTGGCAGGGAATTCAAATTCAAATCAAAGTGCCGCTTCTGCGGCTGCGCAATACAATGAAGGAATGAAAAATGCACCGGGTGGGGAGGAAACATACCAATGTGACAAATGTAATCTTGTTTTTGGACGATTTGAACTTTGGAGGGAACATCAGCTGGTACACATCATGAATCCGAATTTATTTCCCCAATTTTCACCGGAGAGTCCATTTGGGATCCTGCAACATGCGCATGCACACTCGGGTCATCCACAACAACAACAACAGCAGCAACAGGTTCAAATCAAAGTGGAGCAACAACAACAACAGGTGAAAGATTCATTAATGTCACAATGTAATTCTTCACAAGCAAATTCTGCGCATGCGCAGAGCCTTCTGCAACAATCTGCTCACGCGCAGCAAACCTCCCACTCAGCAGCCAGCAGCACCGCAGGGGATGCGACAGCAAAACGCAAGTGGTCCGCCGACGAATACACGGATGATGACAAAGACGAACAGCCACGTGACAAGCGCCTGCGCACAACCATCCTCCCCGAACAACTGGACTACCTGTACCAAAAATATCAAATTGAAAGCAATCCTTCTCGAAAAATGTTGGAGACGATTGCCAGAGAAGTTGGACTTAAGAAACGTGTTGTTCAAGTTTGGTTCCAAAATACGAGGGCTCGAGAAAGGAAAGGACAGTTCAGGGCACATGCGCAGGTCATTAACAAGCGCTGTCCGTACTGCCCTGCACTTTTCAAGGTTAAGTCTGCCCTGGAGACCCACCTTGCAGGGAAGCACGCGGATCAGTACAACAAAGGGGATATTAACATTGATGCATTGCCGGATGAGGAATTTGCCGAAGGGCCCACCTCCCCTTCAGGGGATGGCAAGGCTCCCTTGGGCTATGGATCAGGAAATCAAAGTGGAGCCCCTTCGCCCAATATCATGACCCCTTTCCTCCATTCTTTGTCTACACATGCGGAGTTGGAATCTTCCCTTAAGAAATTGTACGAGGAGAGCCTTAAGCGTTATGCGCAAGAGGTCACGTCACAAGGTCATGGAGGTCATGCGACTAATCCGAGTCACAATGGACGCCCAGAAGCGACGGATTTAAGACTTGTGAAGGCGGAGCCTGGAGCGGGTCCTGGAAGGTCAGAGTATCCACTTGACCTCAGTAAACCGGTTGACCTGACCCGCGCACTTGGAGCAAGGACTGAGACGATGGATTCCATGGATACACATGACTACTTGTCAGGTGAGTAATAGAAAAAGATTTGTTTAACTTTTTTGTGACACTTGTACTACTCGTCCTTGACCTCTGACCTTTGACCTACCTACCACCCTACCTGTGCACTGCACTAGTCGCTGCTGCTGTTAATGCTGTTGATGCTATTTTACATATTACACACCGACCGACAAAGCGGTTGTGCGCTTGATATTAGCTTGATTAACGTGATTTTTAGTTTTGGCGGAAAGTGAGCGCATTTTGAATTCGCATGGATTTTTATGTAAGTTTAGTTTGTCAGTTGCGAATCCGGGGTCATTTTGTTGGGAGTCGAGGAACCGCAGGGACTCGTCCAGTGCACATGTAGTGGGGTAGGGAGCCCAGGGATTGGAGGCCATCTTGGATTCTTAATTAACCCCTTAATTTTAACTTTTTAAAATTTCCCACATTTTTTTAATCCAAACTTATCCCAAAATTTATAATTTTTAGAGCTTCCCTCTTAATTTTCAAATTAAAAGTGGTAGCAATTTCTCCCAAAATTAAAAAGTTCCCGCTCTTTTCATATTCCGTCCAACTTATCACACAATCATGACCTTTGACCTTAACCCATAAAACCTGGAATTCCACAGATGGGGATGACTTCGATTCCAATCCGGTTTCCCCTGCGTCTAGCACTGCATCCTCCGCCCGACGTGGTGGCGGTGGTGGACCGACCCAAAATTCCTCATCCTCCGGAGGCGGTGGTAGTGGGAGCGGCGGGAAGCGGTTCCGAACTCAAATGTCCAGCATCCAGGTTCGCTACAATCCAAAAACTACTTCGAAAAAAACCTTCCCCAAGTTGTAGGTTTTTTGTAATTTTTTTGTTTCATTTTGTATAATTTTGTTTTTTTTTGTTCTCCTTTGATTTTGTAGACATTCAATCCCTACTCCAGCTCTCCCGCCCAAAATGGATACTCCTATTCGAACGGTGTGTGGATTTTTTAGACCCGGGTTTTTTTTGAAGTTTGATTATTTTGCTTCTGCTTTGAGTGCGTGCACGCAAGCGCATACGTACGCAATTAGTGCTGTTTGCATAGTTGTTGCACATTATGCTAAAAAATGTGACTAAATATTGCACTATTCACTTTGCCTGTCTTAGCATACTTGTAAATTGCTTGTAAATTGCAGGATTCCCGGATATGCACTGCAAATGCAGTTTTTGAAAAACAGCGCTAAATTCAAATTTGCATATAGGTGAAAGTGATGAAGAATCTCTTTGCTGACTACAAGACCCCCACAATGGCGGAATGTGAGATGTTGGGACGAGAGATCGGCCTTGCAAAGCGCGTCATTCAAGTTTGGTTTCAAAATGCCCGCGCCAAAGAGAAAAAAGCTAAATTACAAGCTCAAAAGGCAAGCGGACTTCTCTTAGACACCACGCCCCCCGACAAACCCCCCGAAGACTGTCGCCTCTGCTCATTTAAATATTCCCACAAATACTCTGTCCAGGATCACATTTTTACACGCCGTCACATTGACACCGTCAAAGCATTCATTGAGACCACCGGGAAATGCAAGGACAAATCCAGCAAATCACGTGGCGCTACCGCTGTTCCCGTAGAGGCGGGAAATTTTTCAAATTTTGAATCCACACCCTCATCTTCCACGCCGACAAATCCTCCTGTCAATGAACAACTTTTCCAGCAACTTCAGCTCCAACTTCAACAATTTCCAGGGAATCCTTCTGCATCCGAAGAACCAATTGACTCTGAAACAGATCCGATTTCATCCGATCAACTCAGTTTCCTTCAACTGTGCGGTTTGGGAGCAGTCAACGCATGCGCCGTAGCTGGTGAGTCAAATGTGTTTTGAAAAGTGAAAATCTGGATGTCGTTTGTGTTAGATTTATGAACAATTTAGGCTAGTAATTAATTCACTGCTGCTACTTAAGTGCATAAGTGGAAGTGACGTTATCTCTCATAATCATGTGACATGTGACGTAAACGAAAAATGCTCTCTCATTTTATGTGTGTTAATTCCCGGTGGGTAAATTACTTCGAATACTGCGCATGACATAAAAGCATTGAAAAAAAATGACGCGAAATAGAATTATTAATTAGAATTAAATACTACTATTCCAATTATATTGTATAAATTATCAAAAAGCGAGGACTAAGGACACCTGCATTCATAAAAAAACTAATACAAATCAAAATGGTTCAAGATTCCTAGTGCCTCCGTGCACAACAAAACTCACCTTATTTTATAGTCTATTGTTATTATTTGTTTTTATTTCGTTACGTTATTACGTTTTGTTTGATTGTAAATTATTATTTGGCGAACTATGATAAGCATTGTGGTTAGTTGTATGGTACGGTACGTACTCATTTATTCAAGTGTGCGGATTTATTATTATTAGAGTAATTGCAGGCATGGCGTGACCTTGGTCTTGACCTTGGTCTAGGTCGTATCGTGGCGTAGTGTATTGTGTACGCGTACGTAATTGAACTGTACTAAAAAGGCGGTCATCGCCATCGGTGCCGCCTTCATTATTTTACCAAACTTTGTTCATATTTTTATTTTGAGGAGTTGTACCCCGTTAATCTCGTGTTAAGTCATTCAATTCATGGACTGCTGTCTTCGAAGGTTTTTTTTAAATGGAAATACAACCGCCGTTTTTCGGCGCGAAGTTTGAATTGTGAAATTTGAAGAGTTTTTGTGTTTGTTTTTTTTTATTTCATTCCTTCGTCGTTTGATTTCAATTATTTTATATATGCTACTTTAGAAATGCATTACATTGCATTGCATTTGCAAGTACAGAGTAGTAGGCAGCCATGGCATGGCATGATGCATAGGGAAGGACGTTGACTTGACTTGGATTTTTCCATTCAAGTTTGGCCGTGCGGCTCAGGCAGTAAGTATACATTGTATGACGGGGATGAAAAATTTCTCACGCTGGCTATTGCCGAGGAGATGCGTTCATTTCTTCAGCTCAGGTGTTGCTAAGGTTGGAGGGGTGTGGGAAGTCAGATCAGATTAGATTGAGTGGAATGGACCAAAGCAATCCCAACCAACGATGGCTTCGCTTCAATACTCACAGATATTCTACGTAATGTGCAATGCAATGCAAATTATCATTAGTTTTTAAATCTCGAGCTGAGTTTCATGATCGGCTGGCTCATTTCGAAAATACGACTACGAAAATCATTCATGGAAATTTGTAGGACTTTCAGGGTGACTGTTGTAGGGTAGAACCGTGGAAATCCATAGAATTTGCATGAAACAACGAACAAATCAAATCATATGTTTAAAATAATTATTTTACTCAATTGCTTGCAATCTTGCGGGCAAAATACTTAAGTTAACATTTGGGAGTCTTGGCGTTGAAATTATCAATAATGCGGAGGCTAAGAATTTTATATTTCTTACATAAATTGGGATTTTAATGCGCAATGAAAAAATAAATTGGAAGCTAAAATTATAGCCATGCCATATCCGAAAGTACCCACCCGGTGGTGTGCCCGGTGTAAAATTGAGACAGATTTGCCGAGTGAAACGACAAGACGTCTTTATGTCTTTGGCTGACGAGGGGTATTCAATCACACATTGAGGACCAATTCCAAATATCGGTCCCTTCAGAACATCTGTCACCATCGGCCAACGACAACGACGAATCCTCATTTCCTCATATGGGGCCTAGGCAATCAAATGCAAATCAGAATTCCGTCTTTTTTTTATCCACCCTGGAAAATAAAATGTTGAAAAAAAGGGGGACTGGGAATGAGGTCACCTTTAAGGCACCACGACGTCCCAAACGATCAGGAATTAATACATAGATTCCGATTGACAAGGCGGCCTGATTTTAAATCAATAGAGATGCTATGCTTTGCACCTGCGCAGACCCGCCGCGAAGGCGCATACCTAGTTCATAATTCCGAACTCATTAGAATTCCGAAGGGTTGGTTTCCCTCCCTTAATTTGTACTCCCCTTTTTAAGGGGGTCAGGTTTACTGTCGTATCAGGTACGGATTGAATTACACGCATTGCGCATGAGTATTGAAATGGAAAGTAAATTTCCAATCATTGCGGCCAAGCCTTGACACACCTGGATGGATTGAATCAATTAAAGGGTCGCATATGTAACTTTTCTCAATAATATCCTGATTGGTAATCTCAGTTTGCACTACAGTCTGGGTACATACGTAAGGGAACCTTCACGACTAATGACATCCCCTTTATCAGTCTTAAATACCCGGTCCCCCTCCCTTGTCTTCAAAACCTACAGGGGCTTAAGGGCCAAGTATTTATCTCCTTTCGGATGAGGATTCCAACAGAATCTTCTACTGCAAATATTTGTCCGTTGAAAACATAGGGATTTTCTTTTAGAAATGGGTATTTCTTGAACTGAAATGTGTTTGAAAACCAGCTATGAATTTCAATAATTATGCATGCATTCTCCCAACAATAATTGCCTTCAAAAAATATCATTTCTCAGTAACATATGCGCTTATTTTTATAAAGATTTTTACTAATTTTTACTATCCTGCATTTTTGAGCAAGTTTTCTTTTTAGAAAACACCATTTCTAATGTAAATATGTGTTAATTTTTTGCTCGTAGATTGGTCATAATTTCTTGGTCGTATCTTGCCTTGTTTGTTTGCCATGGTTTGCCTGCGAAGAGGGTATGTTAAGTTGGAGCTAGTGGCTTATGGGTTGTAGTATTGTATCCTTTCATTTTCGGCTGTGGCTGGCATAGGCCAGGTAAAGTAATGGCCTCCAATTTCCTTATTTATGAATCCCTTTGGTTTTTGAGTCTTGGACTGTCCAGGTGTTTTTTGAGGAGCGGAATTGCTATTGTGTTTCTTCTCATGGTGAGGATGGGATGGATCATACATCCACATGTGTTTTGTGTAATACTTTTTTTATTTGTTCTCCTCCCGTTTTGTTCCTCCGCATTCATTTCCTTCACGACAACCACCGGCCCCTCTTCTTTAAACACAAGACGTACGTACGTACGTGAACTTTCCACCCTACTAGCTCTACTCGCACATCAAGTCCTGTATTTGTAAGTTGTAACGTAAATTGTAATGTGTGATCTTGGGCTGGGTACACTACACTGGGTTTGTCCGACAACGGCCACATTTTAGTCACCCCTCAACTTATCACTTTATTTGTTCAGATTCCTCATAATCTCCTTCAAATTTCCCTCCGGAAGTCCAGATGTTCATTCGAATATTGGAATTTACATTAGGATTTTGTTTGTTAGACATTAGCAAGAACAAATAAAAACGTAAAATTTGGGAGCCAATTATACAAACAGAAAAATATTATAAATATTTGCTATCAATTTCAAGTAAATACCAAGAATTGCTCAAAGAAAATGTGGCAAATTGCTACAAAAATTCAAATGGTAGAAAATTATTAACAGAAATGACAGGAAAATGTAATTAATTTATGGACTCCAAGCCTTGGGCAAAAGTCCTACCAGCAAAATCACAATCAGCAACAATCTCAATGTCAATGCAAAAAAATCTGAATACATAAATCCACGACCGACCAAAGAAAAGAATGACGAATTTCCTTTGGACTTGAATTCGGGACTTCCCACCCAATAACCTTGTATGCAAATGCGTTGCTTTGCCGTGATCCGTACATTAGAAAATCACCCTTTGTTCCTCGCCTCAACCCCTCCAGAATCTCGTTAATTAAAACAATGTATTTTTTTCTCTCCCCGAATCGACATGTACCTTATTATTGAGGAAAGGTGAGATTCCCCTGCCTGCATGCCCTGTGTCGGTCGGTCAGGATTTAAAAATGTGATGCCTGGAAGGGAGGACGAATGAATTCGAATGTTAATGAGGAGGGACGACGCGAAGGGGGAAAACAAGTTTTCTTCCACTCGTAGAGGTGCGAGAGTGTTAAAAATTCTTGAATATTAATCCTTCCCCGATTTAAATCTTTCCTAAATGAGTATGAAATATTTATTGCCCTTGAGGACGTGGCCGTGGCCGTGTATGCATGCAAGGTTGAAAAAAATTAAAGGCGGGTTCGGGTTCGTTGTGGTACATTGTACATGAGCCCTGGAGTCAACAAATCCACAGCCTACAATGGGATTGTTGTGGATTCTCACCTGTTTGGTAAGAATATTTATCCACCACTAAAGCGCTAATTGTGAGGGAAGAGAACAGAAATTCGTAAAAGGGATTCCATGTTTTAACCGTCCACCTGGGCATGGGTATGAGATATAAATTAGCGGACGGACGTCTTTTTCTGTCGTCCATCCTTGCATGCTAATCATGGATACATACATAATGCATAGTACATGCGTAGCCGGGTTTGATTCCCCAAAATAATTACAGGGAGGACAATATGATTTTTAGACGTAATGTAAAGAAATATCTTGTCGTGGACAGGGACACTTTTCCAAAAAACAAGTTTTTGCTGGCTGGGTCGGGTCGATCGGCTGCTGGATTTAAGAGGGGTCGCGTCGCGTCTCATGCGACGTGGACGTCGTAATGTTGGACATTAACAGGTGAAAATTAGGTGCACATTGCCCATTACCATTACCGTTATGGGCCAACAACAGTCCAAAGCTCACACCTCCTTCTGTATCCTCTTAACGTTGTTTGGACATGCAAGCATAGCATGCATGGGTTTTGACAAGGGAAGGAAAACAATATGGCATGGCATTTGCCATTTTACACAATTTCTCATCTCACTAGCTATTAACATGTAATACAATGTTTTGTGTTAAACCATGTTATTTTACAGGCAGATTTTTGCCATATTGAGTTTTAAACATTTATATAGGCATATATAAATTGTGTATGATAAAATAGCCGGTGTACTACTATATACGGACCCACCATGCTTTGTTTGATGGGAATGGCTATTATTTCCCTGGTCCAAGTGGTGAAGTTGTTGACTAATCAACAAATTGAGGTTGTGAAGTGTTCATTGAGTTGTTTGCACGTTTTAAAAATTCAATTGAATGGCGACCAGCATCGAATACGTGTACATACGTACGTGTTTGATGCAAATGACTATTTAGTTTCAAGAGTGGAGGCAAACGGATGTGACTTCCCCAGCCCTTGATCCCCGTGTGTGTCTCTTCTATTGTACAGTTTATATCAAATACAATTGTCAGCACTTTTATTCAAATTAATTGTTCCACTTCCCCCCAACACGAGTTGGCAGGCAGGCATGAGCATGAGGGTTTACCTTATAGGCTTTTGCGTGGCGAAGCTGTACTCATGCTCATTGCACATACCATCATAATTATTCATTTCATTCACAAGCCTTGTTGGCCGTAAATACTCAGAAAGTGGGCCGGGCATGCCTTATGATGATTTGGTATGAATTCATGTACTTTAGACACGGGTATTTTCAAAATGAATCAAAGAATTGCAAGTTTAATCATTTTTTTGTCATTGTTTAATTAATTTTTTTGTCATTTTTTTGCAAGGAATGTGTTCCTAATTCATGAAAATTTTAAAATTTAACATGCCATCTGATGGTTAACTGATAATTCAAGTCATTTTGGAATTTTAAAATTTAAAATATTCAAAAGTAGCAACTTTTAACAAATTATGTTTGATTTGAACTAATTTTAAAAGTAATTGACCCCTAATTTTCATGGATTTACACTAAATGCAAATCCGGCCCACAATTGAAATGAGTACGTCAGTTTAAGCGAAAGAAGCCGAAGGTTGACATGGGATTCGTGCCATGTCGTGCACGGAAACATACACGAGGAATTAAAGGTAGGCAGTAGCTTGAATGGATTCGAATTAATTTAATTCGGAAATGGCTGGATTGTGTAGTAGTAGTATGGGATGTAAGGCATGGCCTGGGCAGGTCATCCATTATAATTGCATTCGTTGAATTAAGTCATTTGTATTATTAGTTGTGATTACGTCCGTGCACGACTCGTCCCTTTTCTCCTTAAGTGGTTGAAGGAAATGATTAATTATTTACTCAGTCCATGATGGCCGTCATTCCTCCCTGCCCTTTGTTACGGATTTTTGTATTTTTATTTGTATTACAATTATTCAAGTGCTTTTCCTTTAACTGAAACCACATCCTAAAAATTGCTCTATATTCTACATTAGCATTTCCAACTTATGTTACGTTTAGGCCGACTAATCCTGGATATTTAATCAATCAAAGTAATTCATGAGGAAAATCCCTGGATTCAGATTGATCGATATTCATTTATGGATCCCGTCGCGTCCTCCCGCCCTCGGAACCACTCACCACGGACTAATATTTATTTCCCAGAGCCAAGATTTATTAATTGAAGTCCTTCTAATGCCTTTTTTCCATCCTTCTTTTACTTTATTCCCTGCACGCAATCCCCTCCTGTTCAAATTCATTTCCAGAAGACACTGCAAGCCCAGCCCCACCCCCTTCCCACCCATTAGTGGACAATGGATTTGATTGTTCTCTTTTTTTTTCATTCTTTTGCCATCCATGCCAAAAAATAGCCACATCCACTCAAAAATTGATTATTAATCTTCCTCATGTCCAGGAAGCACGGGATTGGGCGGGGGTCGGGTGGGCGTTTGAAATAACCACGTAAGCAATTCCAACGAATTAAAGACGTGAACCATGTAGGTGGCGCCACCATTTGAAACATTTATATACTATGGCATAGCATATACGGCCATTAATTAGCGTCAGAAAATAGAGGCTCTACTAGAAAAGAAATAAATTAGAGTTAGAATATGAGTTGGAATTAAAGAATCCCGCCACATGGGCGGGAATTAAGACGCTACGGAGTCTATTTCCAGCTAGGGCTGGCTGCAGCGAAGCATGTAATCCGCCTAGGTTGCCTTAAGCATGGGAATAATTAATTTGAGACGAAATGAAAAATGTGAGGGTTGGATTAGGGTTTGGCTGGGATCTGTACTACGTACAAATTTCCAAGTCTTAAGAATAATGAGGATGATTAAGAACCGCCGTGCCGTAGAGTGAAGCCCGGGATTTGGTTAAAATAAAATGAACTTGTCGTGATAACTGCATTAGGCTGGGGCGAGGAATGACAAAAAAAGTGACATTGGTTTGTAATTAAGCCTCCACCCGCTTTTCCTCATCTTCATTCATTCCCAGACCAAGGAGCTTTTGCCATTAAGATGATGATGATGAAGGAGATGAGGGAAGAGACGGGCAAAAAAGTTTTTAAACTTTCCCGCCGCCGCGCCACAGCGTAATCTGGTTAAAAAAAAGTTGTTAATGAAAATCACTGGGATGGGACGGATGGGATTTTTTCCCACTGGAGATTAAGAAACTTCCGGAGTTTAATTACCAACTTTTCGGCAAGGACTTCATATAGCTTTTAATTAACTTTTATTTAAAATTTGTCCCTCCTTCCATGCATGCAAGGATGGATTCAAATAAGGAAGCTTGGGCTCTTTTTATCAGGACATGTTACGTTGGAATGAGGCGACTAATAAATTAATTTAGGGACAGAAACTTGAGTGCTTCTCTACTTAATCAAAACTTTTTTTTTCTTGATTGAGTTTCATCATCTCGTCGTAGAATACGTACGTACCAACTTTTTTACGAGAGGAACTTCTCCATTTACAAAGCAACGTCTAGAATGACGTACGTACGCCTTGTCTTCGTCGTTAAAAAAGAAGGAATTAAATTGATTCCTTCATTACCTTAAATGCCACTCCCAATTTGAATGGAATATTTATTTCATGGGCCCCGCCACGCGTCCGTCAAGTATTTTATTTTCGAGTCATCGAGCCAGTTTATTTGCCCATGTACTCGTACTATCCCAGCCTGTACTTGTACTGTTTGCAAATATCCAACCCAATTAAATTTGCGCAAACACCTCGAGTGGCGTCCGTCCTTACATACGACAGCGAGGTCTTCGTCCGACCATTAATTCAACCAGTTTTTCCTTTTAAGAC